>SKCR01030779.1:0-153359 GCA_019454045.1 Zanthoxylum bungeanum
TCTCTTATCAGATAGATAATATCTTTACCAATATTAGATAAAGAATGATATAAAATAAACATTAAAAATGAATGTTATTATATACGCTCACCCTTCCGTGTCGTAACGCCGAGACGTCCATCTCTTATAGTTGCTCTCGCACTTTGGAGCGTCTCGACGCCCAAGCTTCCGTGTCGCGACGCGCAGAGCTGAAGAATACTAAAACTTCATTTTCTCCGTTTCGGAGTTTCCGGACTCCGTTTTGGTCCCCGTTTTTCCTACAGACTCGAAATGGAATGTTATTTTACATAAAATTTTTGATAGATAACCATGGGTTGGATCCATTTCCGCTGTGCGAGGCATCAATCCGACCCTAGTGGTTCCACAACCGCCCAAACTAAAGATATTTAGTTTTTAAAATAAAAATTAGAAAAACAAAAATAACGAAGTCGCCTCTAGGATGAATATATTTGGGAATTTGATCAACTTTATCTTTTTATCTCCTTACTCTTTGTGATTTAAATACAAATTTTTTATTCTACTTGTCCTTTTTGGTTAAGTAATCCAAGTTTTTGGATTAATAAATTTCCCCATAAATGATATTCAATCTTTTTTAAATGATCTTTTTTAAATATTTCATTTTAGCTTAGAAATTAAACACCACAAAGTAAAAAGGAGAATGTCTTCTAGATCCATATTTTTTCATAATAACCCATTAAGTTCATAATTTTTTCATAATTATCCATTAAGTCCATGATGTTTAAGCTTGGAAGGAAATCTCGAAACTCAATCGGGAATCAGGATCTTGTGTCAAACAATACAAGATTCAAATGGAAAAAAGACCCAAACAAAAAATTTTAGTTGCAATTCGAGTTTCGATTCAAAAAATGATTGGGATTATAATCGGGACTATTGGGATTGGACGAGACGTTTTGATTGTCATCTCTACTATTGTTCTAATTATAATAGAACATAATATAATAATGATCTTTTATTGTTAGAATAGTGACCTGATAGATAATTATGAAAAAGTAACAATATAATAAGTAAATATGAAAAGAAACCCTGAGGTCATTTTTTGAAAAATAATATATTTCTTTTTCTTATTTTGACAATGAAAAAATGTGTGAATATTTAAGAAATTTGATATTCGTAATTTTGAGGCCCCCAATGCAAAAAAAAAAAAAATATTCACCCCTTAGGCTACTTTTGGATTGATGGAATGAAGTATAATATAATTTAAAATATGTAAATTTCATTATTTGAATGGTTGAAAGGGGATAGAAGAATAGAAGAGAGTGTAACAAAAATGAGTATTGAGCCATTGAAAATGAATCGTCAGGTCGAAGAGTTAGAGATGAAACGTAATTTTTCAAACCTCTACGTGAAATAACATACCATAACCTAAATCCTACATCGAAAATAACATACCATAACGAAATAATAAATAACATATCATAATCTTATTTGAGGAAAAAATTGAGATTTATAATGTTATTTTAAAGATAAACTTATGTTGGCTCCAAAAATGGTGTTACGCGGACGTGCCAAAGTAGTGAATCCTCGATGTTGAAATTAATGGTATCTGACTTCTAAAACAAACGTTACAAATGGGTCATCTAAATTCCGAAAGGGATGCACAATTAAAATATAGGAGAATGCTAATAAAAGGAAAATAATTGAAAGTTATTGTAAAGGAAATTCTATTGAAATTGAAAATCTAGTTACAGAGCTGAATTTAAACTCTACTATAGTTAAAGGATCATAATTACATTGTAAACTTAAAGAGATAACTATGGAGAAAAACTAAATGAAATAATTATACAGAAAAACTAAATGGAAATAAAATGTTGTGTTTTTTGGATTGATATTGAATGCTTGCTTTTTCTTTTGTTTCTCCTCGGCTTTTATAGGCTTTGAAAGTAACTTCCTCCACTTCTTTAAATTCTTTAACCAACTCCCCCATGTTCTTTTATTCCAGGAAGCCTATGTTTATGGAGGATTGATTTTAGCAGGAAGTGATTTCTTCTTCTGGCTTTGAAAATAACTTCCTCCATCAGCTTCTCAACGTCATGTATATTATGGAAACCAACTCCCTATATTCCTACATGTTTTGGAAACCAGCTCCCCATAATGTATGTGCTTGTGGAGTGGAGGAATGACAATATTTACTACTTAATAATTATTATTTTCCTTCTTAAAAATAGTATTTTCCTTCTTGCTCATAGAGGAAATTGGTCTTGGATTGTTCTAATTGAGCTGGAATTATTTATGGTGCAAATAATACTCCTTGTATACTTTTGACCCAATGAACCAAATTGCATGTATTAAAGTCTACCTCCTCTTTATTCCTCTTAAAGTTCTTTTTTTTAAAGATGTCAAACTCTAAAAAACAAAAACCCAAAGTTGTTTTTATGAGTTTGATAAGGTGTTGAATCGATAACAGATAGCGAAAGATGCAGCTCCTCCTTATTTACTAAAGAAGATTTTCCAAACATTCCCTTCAATTTTAAGAATGAAGATAAATATTAGACTGCTTCGAGCTTGGGAATGAGGAAGAACATCAAACAGCTACATGAATATAATATAGCCTCGAGATTGAGGATATACATTAGATAGCTTTGGGAAGGGGTAGATATTCGAACATCCGACAACTTCGGGACTGGAATGAAACCTCGGGAATGATGATAGGATAGCAAACGGCTCCGAGAATGGAGTAAAACTCCATGAATGAGGTAGAAATTCGAGAATGATGACGAACATCAGATTATATAAAGCTTCGAGAATATAGTAGAGCATCGAGAATGAGGAATAATATCATACAGCTTCGAGAGTGTAGATAGAAGTATCACAACGATAACTTCAGGAATATGGAATGACCTCAAGAATGGGGACACTGAGGTCGAAGCATTTTAAACCAATCAAAGCATTGGGGACCCGAGTGCCCATTCTCATCACAGCAGAGGTCGAATCACCTCTACTGATTGAAGTATCGGAGGCCTGGGTGCCTATCTTCATCAACCAATATCTATTAACCAACATCTATCGACAAGCACCAACATAAGACCAGGTAAGTCTGGCAATGCCAGACGAGCCAAGTAAGTAAAAATACATGCATGACTTTGATAGACTTGTCACTATCACACACTCCACAAGCCTACCAAAGTGGGAGTGACTGTAGACATTGTAATTTTACAGCCTGATGATGAGTCTCTTATGAGGACACATCTGAAGAGTTTAAGGAAGTTATAAGACCTAATGCTGGAAAGAAAAGAAACCCAAAAAACCCAAAATGTCAAAGCTCTAGCTGGATCTGTATCGGATTTCCAGAATAACAGAAAAACTCGATCTTCTAAACTTGTTTCCCTTTTAACTGATTTCCATAAACAAAAAACCTTGATTCTTAACTAGTTTCCTAAATAATCTATTTCCTTAATAATTATTTTCCTTATTAAATAGATTATTTCCCTCATGACCACAACCTTAGCACTACAAAAGAACTCATGTTCTTCACAAGAATGAAGTTTTTGGATTCAATAGAGGAAAGAACAAATAGCTAAAAATAATAATATTCGTTGAGACCAGTCACCCAGTAAATCATACTAAATTCTAAAACACATACAACAAACTTGCGATTCTTTCTAGAAAGAGATCCAACAATGAACAAGACCTTCAGCAGTATTCTCGGGAGCCGAGTAACGCTTGAGGTATGACCCAAGGGTCCCTAAAACTTAAACCCAATATCTAAAATCTGTTATTTTAGTGAAGTCGCATATCCGGTCGAACACCCTATATATCTGGTCGAATTTGCAATTGTCACACATAAATTTGACTGTATATATGGCTATATCGGACTGTGTATATTTGTTTCCATGTTGTATATAGGATGGAAACCCGGATATAAATTCCATATCTTATTCTGAATGGACGGTAGTATGGTTTGCACTCGAGAAACAACTCTACGTACCACTTGGAAACAGTTACATATGTCTTCTTAATTGTTTTATCATTATTAATATTTTTGCGTAATTGTCTTATCGTTATAGTTTCATTATTATCTTACTATGCATGATTCCATGTCTTATGGTTATCGATTTTAAGAAAGTTGTGCCTTCTGTTATGTATTGTCATATTCTGTATTTCTAACTTACGCAGCATATCCGGCCAGACCTCCATTAAGTTTGGGCGAAATTTTTTTCTTTTATCATTTTTTTTATTATGATTGTGTCGTCCATACTATATAAAATATTGTGTGACACTATATTATAATACATGTGGATCCTCTTTTGAACCTGGATATTATATTGGCATCAATGAGAGACTATTTCGAGCCAAATAGGTTTAAGGTCAAACCTTGGGAGGGGTGTAGTGCGACCTTAAATCATTCCCAGTATTTTATACTGGGTGACGACTTCTTTATTCTCAGATTAGTTCCTTTATAGGACTATCTGTACTCTCTACGGGCTGCCAACCAAACAGTGTCATGGTAACCAACGTCATAAGCATAGTGGTAAATCTCGTTTCGCTCATGCACATAGGATCTGCTATTATCAAAAGATTACAGGCAACCATTTAAAAATCAGAATATTTTTTTTTTATAGAAACAAACCATAGGTTGGCCCTTTTTTATATTTAAAGTGGCCTGAACATGAAAATGGAGAGAGCTTGATTTACCATAAATTGGAACACTGTTCTTTTTGGACCCTTCATATTTAACGATTTGGATATGATTCTTTTACTTCTTATCCTCCAAGTGAAAATGAGAGGGACTTATAATTCTTGCATTTCATGTTGTTTTTTCCTCATTTTCCTTCGAGGAGTTTAATGGTGGAGTTAGACTTGTCGTGGTGTAACCAATATAAATGAGAATTTCTCCTATCATGAAGCTATTCTTTGTAGGCTCTTCCTTAATCATACTATCTGAGCTCTCTACTGATTCTTGATCTTCAATAGATTTTTTGTAAAATTTTGATTTTGCTTTTTCAGGCTCTTGCATCTTTTCTTTCCTCCTCACGACATTTTTTTTTAAGTAGAAGCCTTCTTTTCTAGCCTCGGGAGAGTTTATGAGGAAATATTTTGTACTTCATTCTATGCCATTGGTTGCTTAGCCCGGCCATTGGAGGAGTCATGAATTTCGATTGTCTCATCTGAAAAGGAGAGTCAGGAAGTGGTTGGGCTCTTTGAGGAAACCAGGTCCTGGCAACATGTTCCTTCCTATGGCTTAATCCTGCTTTGTCTTCTTGCACCAAATACTTCTTGGGAACCTATACCTTGCGGATTATCCTTCCTGAATGAATTTTCGCAGCCTTTACTTTTTGTCTCCTTTTGGCATTCGACTAATCCTGCACATATGTCATTAGAGGAATACTCTTCTTATTCTCGGGAAACTTTAATATGTCTCTATCGATCATGTCCTGCACAATATTCATAAAATCCCAGTAAGAATCAATTACATGATTGCAGAAATTGTGACACATACAGTGTATTTGTAGAGGATTTCCTATGTTGATAATTGGAGAAATACCCTCGAGCCCATTCCTACATATACTCACTTTTCATAAATTGCAGGATGGGTAATTAGATTGGTGGCTCAAAATAATGAAATTCCCTACAAGCACTAGTGACAAACAAATACTATACCCAAGAGGGGGGTGAATTAGGTTACGGTTAAAATATGCGGAATTAAAACTCTTTACTGATTCTTAGTTATTTTACCAATTAAGCTTAAGGTCAATTTTCTCTATCGTAATAAACAACCTATATGCAAGTTTCTAATATATAAGCATGTAATAAATAAAACTTGCAATATGTAAAGAGTATAAGGATAGAGAAAACGACACCGAGATTTATAGTGGTTTGCCCAATAATGCCTACGTCCACTCCCCCAAGCCGCGCTTGAAGCTTTTCACTATCAAAAAAGTTTTTATCGTGGCTCACTCACAACCAAGAGTTTTACGCAAGGTGCACTCCAAACCTTTACACTTTGAGTTTTCTACGTAGGCTCACTCACAAACCTTTACAATTACCCAAACGATGTGATTTCACAAACCACAAGTGTTTTGTATAAGAAATTGTAAAACACACTTGGGCACTCACAATGATAAAGAATATTGTGTGAGTTGGTTACCCAAGTGATCTAAGCTCACTACAAATGTATATGAAGGTGTTGTGTGTGTGAGCTTGATGTATGAGTGTTTATGAATATGAAGGTTTATGAAACATTCTTGTTTTTGCCTTAGTAGAATGTGTATGAAGGTTATCTAACATTGAAAAAATGAATCGGGGCTTAATTTATAGTAAAATGCAAGAGAAGCCCCAACAACTCTTTCTAAGACCGATATGCCGGTCTCTGACACCGGTATGCCGATCTCCAACGGATTTATGACTGTTTGGAGAACTAGTTGTTAGACCGGTATGGTCACCGGTATGATGACCTATTTGTGTCATGCCGGTTCCAGTGTGTGTGCAATATGCAGAGCTTAACCGATATGGTCACCGATATTATTATCGGTTTAGGTCATGCTGGTTCCAATAAAGAAACTAGCTTTTAGGCTCACCGGTATGAGACTGGTATAGAAACCGGTTTGGTGTGTGCCGATTCCAGTAGGTGTGCATTCCTCAGGTTCCCTGGTATGGTGACCGGTATGGTTCATGCCGGTTCCAGTGAGCATGCAAAACAGAGCATATCACCGGTATGGACACCGGTAAGCGACCGGTATGCCGACCTCTGTACCAAAAATGCAAATATGAAGGTTTTAAAGTATTTTGTACATGAACCTAATGCATCTAAGTGAATGTGCATGTTTCCTATAAGCTTAGGCACTTGAATAATCAAATCGCATTACAATTAGAGTCCTAAGCTAAGACTTCACATAAAATCTTCAATGTGTGCAAGTCTTCACATTATTCGCTCTTCACCACCGTTGTGCTTCGACATCTTTTTGTATTGTCTCGCTTTTGCGCGTCGAAGACTTCACTCTCGTTGCATCATCAAAATCCATTATGCGATTGTGTCGCTAACAAATAATTGTTGAGAATCTATAGGAGCTACAGACCTGTCACTGATAAAATGGCGACCATGTTGGGGTTGGTGCTCAGAGCGCCAATTCCCGGTTGTATTTCTGTTAAATACTTCTGTAAAACATTATTATTATGAATAATATATGCAGTTTCTATAATATAATCTATCTTTCTATATGGTAAAGACGTAATGACCCGAGAATGATTAGTCATGATACAGTTGCAAAAGCGTCGCAACGGACATTGAGAAGTATCATGACGTTGTCATTCTCAGACAGTTCTTGGTCAAGGTTTACACTATTTGGTCAGTATAGTAAACCCGTTGAGACCGGTACATGTCGTATACTGGAATATATGATTCCAATGGTTTCTCAATGAACCATTAGTCTTGGAGACTAATATAGACGTGTAGGTGTTTATAGCGGATAAACACTGAACGACTCACCGAAGATTCTAATGGATGGTACACCAGCGTCAATAAGAATCTTCTTGGGTTGAGTAGCACTTGTGATTCTTAGACTTGAGATGCCATTGTGGCCACATGAGACATCTTCTACACTTAGACGGCAGTCACGTCACCGATCTATTTAGATCAGACCTCCGCCTGTTCGTTGGGTGTAGACAGATCCTCAGGGTGTCCTATGTGTATCAAGATAGGATCCGTCAGTTCTGTGTACCAGAGCATAGGTAGTCCATATGATTAGCAATCAGATAAAACCATGGGCCCATGGTAAAGTTTAGAAGCTAGTTCTAAACATTCTTTTGAGATTGCTAATAGAATAGTCGACTGGATAATCCCGATAGAGATTTGACGTTTACATCTATATCTCTGGGATTTATCCGGATACCTGTGACGGAGGAATTATACATTTGCCATGACCTCGACCTGTATGGTTCAGCGAGATTATCCGTGATCGTCATAATCTACGGGTGGATAGATTATGGACACGAAATTAGATTTCGTGACGAATATACCTGAATCTAGAGAGTCTCAATAATGAAACATACTCGTAGAGCACTATAGCAACATTAATAAATAATATTGATTATTTATAAAGTCGTTTAAAGGTTAAACGCAATATACGTGCTAAAAGGACTAGATAGTCATTTGCCTAATTATTGTGTATTTACATTTAATACTTGATTAATTTAAATACACATTAATTAATAGTCAAAATGAGTTATTTGACTTTTATCCTAAATGAATATATGTTTTTAATATTTAATGTAAATATTATACATATATTTAATATATTTGTATTTGATTAATTATTTAATTATTTAATTGTTAAATGATTAAATTAATTAAAATATAAATATCTTATGTTAGGATATTTGAAGTAAATGAAATTAGTTGCAATTGTTGACTTAAATAAATATCCGTAAAGTGTTTTAGATATTTGTCAAGTTGATTAAATGACTTTGAAATGAATTTGAAATGAAAAATTTGGTATATACTTGTTACAAATTTCGGCCAAGGCTTAAATGCACAAGTATATATGTTTATATTGTTTTCATTTTCTTTTCATTTGGTTAACCTAATACATTTCACAAAACATAAATCTCCATTGAAGAAGCTAAAGGAACTTTGAGAAAAAGAAAGACAAAAATCAAAAGGCTTGGAAATTTAGTAAGTTTCTCAAACTTGCTATTAGTAAGGAATTTGTTCCTTAGGTTCTAGGCTTTAATATATGATATTCTTGGGTTGTTTCTTTCTTTGTCCCTTGTGGTTTTTATTGATGGAAGTTTTGATGGAGGTGTAAAGCATGTATGATGAGAAGTGTATGACTATTGTAGTAATAAGCTTTCCTTTAAGGTTTTGGAAACCTTGTTGCTAATCTAGAGTTATTGACCCACTCTTAAATGACCTAGATTTGATCTTGAGTTGTTTCATTGTGTTGAGACTTGGATTGGATGGAAGAATGATGATTGAAGTAATTGATTTAGTGTATTTGGTCTAATTTGTCCAATTTGTGGAAATTGAAAAATTAGGGTTCATGACTAATTCCAAATTTGGGGGTTTTCATATATGTTGTGTATTTATGTGTGTATATGATGCATATAAAGTTTCATGTTGATTGGATATCATTTGGATGTGTCTTGAAGCATGAAAGTGCAAAATGCACAAAATGGAACCCAAAGGAGGCTCTCGGCCTTGTGAGGGAAAATTGGGGATTTTGGTTGCTTTGGTGTTTTGATGTTTTGAACATCATAAGTTCATATTAGAAATGATTTAGAATCATTCAAAATTGATTTAATCAATTTCGGACTAAAATGGACAAAAATACAAAGCAATGGTATTTCGGTAAATTCACCTAAAAATGTTTTATTGAATTTATTTTCATAATTTGATTATTGGAATGTTAAATAAATATGTTTATTTAATTAATCCGAGAAAAAATTTTGAAATCGGAAAATACGATTTTCCACCGCTTCCGCTGCTTACTCTGATTCAGCCCCTAAAAACCCCTACAGACTTCACTCTCGTTGCATCATCAAAATCCATTATGCGATTGCGTCGCTAACAAATAATTGTTGAGAATCTATAGGAGCTACAGACCTGTCACTGATAAAATGGCGACCATTGATAGCAGGAATCCTAGTAAATCCTCCAACTTCCTCATTCTTGTGAGGAGTCTGATATCTTTCTTCCATTAGAGAGGGAGGAGGAATAAGATCATGAACAACATGACAGGATAAGCCATGTGCTTCATGAGAGCTTCCAAAGGAATGCCCCCGAGTTTTTCCTACCTGACCAGCCTAGAGGTTGTTTCCTAGCCTTCATTCATGGGAATGGATTAAGTCTGACCAAACATGAGTTGCTATACTCTCTCTAAGGCTTGCATGATTTTCTTTTGACCAGCTTCCATCCTCTTTATTATTATATCTGTAATATAATTTAAATCAGTAGTACTGAAATTTATAGGTGACATTGCATCACCTGAGACTCTAGAAACGGGTCATGCAGGAGTTTGAGTCTCTTATTTGTGAATTTTTGGAGGAGTGAGATTCCTCTCAATTTGTTTCATCAGATGTGAAACAATTTCTTTTTGCCCTACTGTGGTAGGTGCAAACTACCTATCATGAGATGTAAAAACGTCTTTTCCTATATTATTTCATGTTGCTTTGTTGCATTCTTCTAGTGGGCTCCACCGGACGTGCCAAAATATTATTGGCTCAAAAAATGGTGTTACACAAGCGTGCTAGATGAGCGAATCCTCAAATTGAAATTAATGGTATCTGACTTATAAAATAAATGTTACAAATGGGTCATCTAAAGCCCGAAAATGGATGAACAATTAAAATTTAGGAGGATGCTAATAAAAGGAAAAGAATTGAAAGTTACTATAAATGAAAATCTATTGAAATTGGAAATCTAGTTACAAAGTTGAATTTAAATTCTACTGGAATTAAAAGATTCTACAATGGAAAACTTAAAAGGACATAACTACAAAGAAAAATTGAATGGAAATGACATGTTGTGTTTTTTGAATTGATGTTGAAGGCCTGTTTTTTACTTTGGCTCCTCTTTGGCTTTTATAGGCTTTGAAATTAACTTCCTCTATTTCTTTAGCTTCCTTAACCAACTCCCCCCCCCCTCCTCTATTCCGGGAAGTGATTTTAGCAGGAAGCGTTGAAAGTAACTTCCCCCATCAGCTTCTCAACATATATGTGCTTGTGGAGTAGAGGAGTGGCAATACGTCTTGATTAATAATTACTATTATACTGCTTAAAAATAATAATTTCTTGTTTACTCTGAGAGGAAATTGATTTTGAACTGTTCTAATTACACTGGAATTATTTATGATACAAATAACCTCTAATTTTTTTTATCAAACAAAATTATAATATGTTATTTTTTATTTCGTTTCATTTCATTTCATTCTATTTTATTGAATTATATTAAATTATATGTCATCCTACCTCATTAATCCAAACATAACCTTTAAAGCACAACACAAAGTTCTCATATTTTCCAAGAACACAAAACCTTACACAATCGTAACAAAAGACCCACTAAGTAGATCTGCCCAAAAAAATAATAAAAATCAAAAATCAAATATATTTTTTTATCCATCAAACCAAAAAGAAAAGAAATAACAGATACACACTCAAGATTCAAAGAGAAATAGTAAAAATGCAGAGCAGGGGATCGAGTAACAAGCTATCTAGCATGATTGTCAGAACCCGGATTTCATATCTATTGTTTTCAATGTTTGCTGCTTTTGCTTCCATTTACGTGGCTGGCAGGTTAGTTTTCTTTTATTTTTTGTGTTGAAAGATCGTGTTTGATTCACTGTAAAGTGGGGGTTTTTTTTTTTTTTTTTTTTAGTGGAAATTGAAATTTTTAATCATAAATTTGGAGAAAATATGAAATTAATTTTTTTTTTTTGGGGGTACCTGGGCGGGCGATAGAATGTGGCAGGATGCTCAGAACAGAGTTCATTTGATTAAAGAGCTTGACAGAATCACAGGTCATGTGAGTGGGTTTTATTTTTTAATTTTTTTTTTTTTGGGTTAAAATTGTTATGAATTTTATTAGTTATTTGATGTATATTATATGAATATTACCTAGTTGATTGATGTTTAGGGGCAATCTGCTATATCAGTGGATGATACATTGAAAGTCATAGCTTGCCGGTAAATATAATTCCTTTATCTTATCTTATTTTTTATTTGATGTAATTAAAAATTCCGGAAATCTAATTTAGTGATTCTTAGATGGTAATAGGGTTTTATTGTGATATTATCAAGGTTTTATTGTTACTAATTGGTCGTTAGGGAGCAACGAAAGAAGTTATCAGAGCTCGAGATGCAGTTGGCTGCAGCTAGACAGGAGGGTTTTAAATCTGATGACAACGATCCAAAGAAAAGACCACTAGTTGTGATAGGTGTATTAACGAGATTTGGCCGCAAAAACAACAGAGATGCAATTCGAAAAGCGTGGATGGGAAGTGGTAAACTACTGTTTTTCTCTCTTCTTTGCTGTTGGACATTTTATTTGTCTGATGTTCTTATAAATGATGTCTTCGTATTTGTTATAGTCCAGTTGTCTACATATATACTATTTAGAGTTCCAACTGCAGAACAGGATCAATCACAAGACATTAACAGAGAAAATATACGCACATAGCTAAACTATTGTATATTTATAGGGAATTTAAGGCTGTTATGTAAGGTAGAAGTTGGTTTTAAGGGGGGAACTACAAGGATTATTGGCATGCACCATGCTGTAGAATATGCTCATATAGTATTGTTGGAAGGACTAGCCATTCTATTGGGGAAGAGATTGATGACAGATATTACATTCAAATTGGTGACTGAAGATAATTTCTTCAATATCTGTTTTACCAGAGCTAAACGTTGATTTGGGTAAAATTCTTAGACAGAGACACAGAGTTATGGCCCCAAGGTAGGGCATTCAAGCGAGTGCTTATTGCTGCTGGTAAAATGCTTACAACGGAGGTGTCGAGGTGTTTACTAGATTGGAAAGCATAAGCAAGCTCCCTGAAGTAACTTATTAGATGCCTTTGTGGGACGAGAAATCAGAACAACTGTCATTCACAAAATTGCCTAACACCCAGTTAATCGGCATTTTTCAACTTATGCATTGAGCATCGGTGCATAATATTTCTTAATTTTTAAGGAATTACCCCTAACATTTAATACTTGTATAGATGTATTTAATACTCTAGTGGTTAGATTGTCAGGTTCAATGATTGATGACACTTCTATTTCTAGGATTCACGAACCTTTTCACGGGATTAGTTGTATTTTCTATTTGTTGCATTTGGGAGTTTTCTGAAGGGAAGAATTCCTTCTGGTTGAGTTTTATTGTGATTGCCTTTGGGCATTTTGAACCCTATTCTTTGCCTTCGCAGGTGCAGCTTTGGAAAAAATGGAGAATGAGAAAGGCATAATCGCTCGATTTGTAATTGGAAGAAGGTTTTGTCATTTATTCTCTAATTCTCATTATGGTTTCTTGTTCAGTGGTCAAGGTGAAATCGTACAAGGCTTGGCTAGAAGTATTATTACTGATTACATGTTCTTGAGCAGTGCAAATCGTGGTGACAGTTTGGACAAGGGTATTGACAATGAAGATAAGCAGACAAATGACTTCTTGATTCTTGTATGTCTTAGTGGGTCTCTGAATTCATATAGTATTTTTATGGATTTTAAAATTTCATAATTTAACGTATATTTAACCAACTTCTAGATAAAGTAGTCTAGGTTAATGGCAGTGATTATACCCATGAAAACCCCATCATGTTTTTTTTTTCCAAAACTTAATAAGGTATAAAGAGTATAAGCTGAATTTTCTGTTTATTTTGATCCCTTTTTATAGGATAACCATGTGGAGGCACCTGAGGAGTTCCCAAAGAAGGTTAAGTTGTACTTTGCTTATGCTGCGGATAAGTGGGATGCTGAATTTTATGCTAAAGTCAACGACGATATATATGTGAATATTGGTTAGTTATGCATGAATAGAGTAATAAATAACCTACTCATTTTCTTTCTAGTAATACTATATGCCAACTCTAATAATCTAATTGAACACCTGGAGAACCTCGTGTTGAATGTTTCTGTGGTTTGTCAATGTATGTCTACCTGTTTATTCTTACCTTTTCTCTGCAGAATCCTTGGGAGCTAACCTTGCTACTCATTTGGACAAGCCTCGTGTTTACATTGGGTGTATGAAGTCTGGCGAAGTTTTCTCTGAACCGTGAGTTGGGATGGGCCTAAAAATTTGGTTGGAAGACAATATTTTTAGACAAGTCTCAAAATATTCTTGAATATTATTTATTTCTTATGCATTTAACTGCTGGATTTTGGCAGAGGCCATAAATGGTATGAACCAGATTGGTGGAAGTTTGGCGATAAGAAATTGTAAGGGAAATTGCTGGCAATTCATATGTTAGTTAAAATTACATGCATGGTTTACACATCTGTAGTAAACAGAGATTTTGTTTATATATACTGAATACAAGCTTCTTGCATCTATCAGATACTTCCGACATGCATCAGGTGAGATGTATGTCATATCACGAGCTTTGGCTAAATTTATATCTATAAACAGGTCAGTTCTTTTTTCCTCCTGTCAATCACCATTGTCGCCTGAAAATTATACAGAGCCAAGATTGATTTCTGATATATCTTGTATGCAGATCCATACTTCGCACCTATTCCCATGATGATGTCAGCGCTGGATCCTGGTTTCTTGGGCTTCATGTCAAATATCTTAATGAAGGAAAGTTTTGCTGCTCATCTTGGTCAACAGGTCACTTTCTCTCTATCTTGCTCTCTTTGACATGCCCACACACACCAGGTTGTCATTGTGTAGACATTGCTCTAAAAAACGGCCTAGCTCTAGACGGTGCCTGGCCATTCCGATTATGCATAAAATGGTTACTATGTGGTGTTAGGCAATTAAGCGGTTCTAGATGGGTGCCGCCTAGGCAGTTCTAGGCAGGTTTGTACCTTTTTTCTCAAGTGTTTTCCCCAATTTTTTGAATAAAAAATAAAACCGCCTAGCTTATCCTTCTAGGCAGTAGAAGGCCTAGTCGCTTTACCACCGATCACTGTATGCCTATCACCTAACGTTTTTTAGAGCATTATTATGTGTAGAGAATAGTCAAGCTTGGAAAATATAATGCGGAATGGGAGTTTTCTTTATTCTTCACTTTATTTTTTTTACGTTCCTTTGGAACAATGAACTCGAAAATGATATGGGATTTGTTTTAGAAGTTACTAGCTCAAAGTTTGCAAATAAATATCCATCCAAAGACAATGTGTATCTTATCATTAGTCTCGGCCAAATTTTAGGGTGTGTGTGTGTGTTCCAAAATGACATGTTCTTC
The DNA here is from genome assembly GCA_019454045.1 of Zanthoxylum bungeanum. Lineage (NCBI taxonomy): Eukaryota > Viridiplantae > Streptophyta > Magnoliopsida > Sapindales > Rutaceae > Zanthoxylum > Zanthoxylum bungeanum. The sequence continues at coordinate 14,859 of SKCR01030779.1, forward strand.
ACCATATAATTTTTTTTTAACTCCTCGAGGGTTATGAATGTATATTTTGTGGTTCAGGAGCTATTTGTGCAGGAGTTTAATCTAGTTAGGCTTCAATACCCTGAGAGGCATATATACACCCCCAATATTTACACAGTTTTGGGAGGAGGCGATTCTTGACTCTTACATGGTTGCAGCTTCTAGACAAAGAAAGCCTTTCTTCTAAAATTTGTTTTAGGCATCTCCTCTGTTAGATGGATGTCGATTTAGTTATCATCTGAAGACGCCGCATATGGGTGAGATTAAGAGGAAGAACCACAAAAGACTGTCACAGGGAGGAGGCAACTAAAATGCTGATATTTTCGGTAGATTTATAGATTTTATTTTTAGTAACACTGTCTTCTGCGGAAATATATAAGAATCTGATTCTTTTGAGTGGAATCATAGATTGGAGATCCCAATTCATGCCTGCATCCTCATTTGAATGCAGAGGATTTGATTTGTTTATTTATTTATGGGTTATTTACATTTTACTATTTAAGTATTGACAAATACATTATACTAAATCTAAACATTTTACTACTAAAGAGTTATTAAAATCTAATCACTTTACTATTTTTTCATCAAATTTATTAAATGTAATGGTCAATTAAGATTTTAAGAAAAATAGGAAAATATTAATTTCTTATAAATTTAATAGTAAACAGTAATTTATCAATACTCACAGCAACTGTTAGAACCATGTGCAAAATAAGAAAAATATTACCGTTCATCACTAATATAGAAATTGAAATTGGGTTGAGTCGCGGATTAGGTCGCTCTCTTTAAGATATTTCGTGGCTCTGCCTAGAAATTGTGCTAGCAGTATTTGTCAGCCTTGTCATCCCTATAATAAAACAAGTACATAAAAACACTTTGTTTCAATCGATTTTGCACAAAATCGATTGATATGCTTCACACTCGGGAACTAAAAACGAATATGAACAGTGGGGAGTGTATATATAATAAGGTGAATGAAAGAAAAATTGAGACAGAACACCAAAATCGCTTCTGAAGTTTGTTGACGGTGGATTTTGGTCTCAGGGTAATATTGGAATATCACTCCCGAGGAAATCCTCCTCCAACCGTGAATTTGTTTGGTTATGGGGGACCAAAAGCAAATTTAGCGGAAAACAAGAAAATACGCCAATCAGACAAGGTGTTTATTGTTTCGTGGTTCGGTGGATTTTGGGATCCGACCTACGTCCACGGGCAAGAACAGGATGGTACTTTTTATTACTCAAATTCACCCTCAGGTCTCTTCCTTGCTTTTACAAATCAGAGCTCTATGATTCTAATCTCTCACTCTTGTGATGATTTTCAGATGCCTTTTACACATGCTCTACCCTTCTATTTATAATAATACAGAAATCAGATTCCTATTGTATAAGAAATCCTACTGGACTCAATCTTCTCTTCTTGTAAGGTTTCCTGATCCGATGCTGCCTTCTCCTTTCGTATTCCTTTTGGATTCTGATTCCTTCTCCTTGCGAGAGTAGGACATTTCTCTTATCTTATCCATAAGAATGGGGCGCGGCTGTCTTGGACACTTCCCGTCGTCTGGTCGGTTTTTAATGAGGTCGGCCATGACAATCTTTTATGCTGAGAGTGTTCCTGCCGACATCTATAGTGATCGGTCACCCGGACCATAGTGGTCGGTCCTTTCGTAATGAGGTCGGTCTGTTCATGATGTGGTCGGTCTTTCTCATGATGTTAACCAGGGAAAGAAATTTACCCTTTCGTCCTTGTTGTGCTGTCTAAATACCGTAGTGCCTGAAAACACCATCAACATCTGTCCCCTAGTTTCTGGTTCCAACGAGTATGCGAGTTGGTGCCGGGAACTATATGGAGAGGTGTACTGTTTGTTCTTGCTGGTAGTCGTCCCAGAATGCAAAAGAGAATCTTCTTGCCGTTTCGTTCATCCTTCCTCGAGAAGCACAACTATCATGTCTTCTTAAATGCCCATCAAATCAGTCATTAGGGTTTTTTCTAACTTTCGACATTTGTCAAACATCCGCTGGGTTCCCGCTAAAACCGACGGTGATGTGCCTCCTAGTCATGACTATAAGAAAAACGAGGGTTTCACTGTGCCCATTTTTTCGGCAATCGTGTGCTTCTTTTCTTTGTGATCTACTTAACTCCGCGTTCTCGAAGCTCAAGCCGCGGTCTTCATCCTTCTTCGTTGCCGAGCACCTAAGGAGCGAGCATCACCGCCGTGTGTAACTTCCTGAGAGGATCAAGTAAGTCTTCTGAACGATCTGCCTTCTTTTGCTGTGTTGTGATTCTATCTGCTTATTTTGCTTAGGGAGAGATTTGTGGTTTTTGCTGGTTTTTGTTTTAGGGTACTTCTTTAGAGACTCCAAACCTAGTTTTAGCACGGGCGCCGTGGGTAGCTTCTCGTAGACTGATTCTCCCCCTTTCTCTGTTTTTCTGGGTGTCAGGGATGTCTGTCAGTAATTCTTCCTCCGAAAGGCCTGTCAAAATCTCAACTCCCCCAGCTGAAGAGCTCTCCTCGGGCTCAGGGGCGCCAGTGTAGAAGATCTTGATACTACACCCCACTCCTTCTAGTAAGACGTACTTCCTGGCCACCTCCAGTGCAGTGGCGTAGTAGCGTGGTGTTTCGTGGATCCTCAGGTGGGTCCATAGTTTCCCGACCTTTAGGGCCCCTTTTAGACTTTCCAGGGCTTCCTGGGATTCGCCTCTCCGACCTCGAGTACAGTGTCATGATACCTTTCAATGAAGCTTTTCAGTGTTTCGTCGTCTCCTTGTTTTATGAGCCTTAGCTCCCCTATTGTTTTTTTAGGGGTGCAGGCTCCTTTGAAATGCCGGATAATGACTTCTTAAGTTGGGAGAAGCTCTGAATGCTCCTCGGGGCCAGACTTCTATACCATAGGATGGCAGGTCCCCCTAAAGTTAAGGGAAATACTTTGCATACGGCGTCGCCCATTACCCCCTGCACTTCCATTAGGAGAACAAAGTTTTCAATGTGGGATCTTCGGGTCGGAGTGGCCTTTGTACGGTGCCATGGTCGGCATGTTAAATCGTTTTGGAAACTGCGCTGTTCTTAGTTCCTCCATAAGGGGAGACCCCTCCTCCTCGCCTCGGGTGTCTCCCGCCCCGACTTTGAGGCTTTCTCCCCACTTTGTCATCTCTTTTCTCAACCAAGATTTTATTTCTCGGGTTGTGGCCCCCGTGCCGCCTCCTGTGTTCTTCTGTTCGCCTGTTGCCCCGGGCGTGGCGTTCTTCAAACTCAGAGGTCTCCTGTACCTCTTCGTTATACTTTCTATCCTCCCTTTTGGAGTTGTAAAAACTGTCGGAGGAGGGGTCGGGTGATTGTTCCTCCTCTTCTCCTTCCCATGTGCCTTCTGATCTCCCTACTACCGCAGAGATCTTATCCCATAGGGGCCTCTCTTCCTGGGTCCCTCGTCTTCGCTTATGTCTACTACTCTTTTTCCTCTCTCCTTCTCTTTCTTCTTTTGTCTGGCCTCGGTTTCAGTTTCCTCGTTGTTTGCTCCTTCCATTCTTTCCAGTCGATCCATCATAGACCTCATGCCATCTTCCATTCTTTTCATCCAGTCTATTGCCGGGCCTCCTGGTTGGTGATTTCCGTCCTCCGCCATTTGTCTTCTTACGTGAAGTGCTTTTTGTGAAGTTCCCCACAGACGGCGCCAACTGTTGACGGTGGATTTTGGTCTCAGGGTAATATTGAAATATCACTCCCGAGGAAATCCTCCTCCAACCGTGAATTTGTTTGGTGGGGGACCAAAAGCAAATTTAGCGGAAAACAAGAAAATACGCCAATCAGACAAGGTGTTTTAACGTGGTTCGGTGGATTTGGGATCCGACCTACGTCCACGGGCAAGAACAGGATGGTACTTTTTATTACTCAAATTCACCCCTCAGGTCTCTTCCTTGCTTTTACAAATCAGAGCTCTATGATTCTAATCTCTCACTCTTGTGATGATTTTCAGATGCCTTTTACACATGCTCTACCCTTCTATTTATAATAATACAGAAATCAGATTCCTATTTGTATAAGAAATCCTACTGGACTCAATCTTCTCTTCTTGTAAGGTTTCCTGATCCGATGCTGCCTTCTCCTTTCGTATTCCCTTTTGGATTCTGATTCCTTCTCCTTGCGAGAGGAGAGGACATTTCTCTTATCTTATCCATAAGAATGGGGCGCGGCTGTCTTGGACACTTCCCGTCGTCTGGTCGGTTTTAATGAGGTCGGCCATGACAATCTTTTATGCTGAGAGTGTTCCTGCCGACATCTATAGTGATCGGTCACCCGGACCATAGTGGTCGGTCCTTTCGTAATGAGGTCGGTCTGTTCATGATGTGGTCGGTCTTTCTCATGATGTTAACCAGGGAAAGAAATTTACCCTTTCGTCCTTGTTGTGCTGTCTTAAATACCGTAGTGCCTGAAAACACCATCAACAAAGTTCAAAATCGATTTTTAAGCAATGATGTTTTTCAGCTGTCTTCTGCAACGAGAACCATCCCTCTAAACAGAAGACAAGTACTCCGAATAAAACTGATCAACCGTGTCACTAAGATTCTTATCTCTTTTGCAACCAGTTTGAGTAATCTCCCAATATGTATTCCTTATACCCACAAGAGCCAGGAGACTCTGCAGCACGCGCCGATGAGGGCGGCCAACGAGATGATCATCAGGAAACGCTGAGAATTATCACGGCTTGTCCAGAAACTTCTCGCATTCGGTAACGCCCTTGTTGGAGAGCCAGACGTCGGCCCAGATGGTTGGGATTAAGAGAGGAATGTTAGGATGTTGGAAGATTCTGATCAGGTTGTTGCTTAGTTTTAACATTATGAAATTATGAAGTTCAAAAACCCAGAAGAAATTTGATGCGGCTGAATTATTTGATGAAAGTCCTGTGAATTCTTGTATGAACTTGCTATCAGATCTTTGAGTTAGCAAAGGACAAAAAAGATAAGACTCGGCAGAAAAACGGATGAGGGTCAGAGCCTTCTTCTTGGATCAAGAAACCCCAAAACCACCTGAACAGTAATTAAGCAGCTTCCCAAGTGCTCTCCAGTTCCCATCTACACTGTAACTTCCACTAGATTGCAGATCAACAATCATGTTTGGGGCCCTTGTTCGGCAAAACTCCTTCCATATTACTCGCTTGGCAAGATCATCAAATCATTTGCTCATCTATGCAAAGAGGAGTCACTAAGGGGCGTCGCTCCTGGGTTCGAATCCATAGAGTGCTTTCTTGTAACAGCCTAAGACATCCGAGGGTTTTAACTGCTCCGCTTAAACTCAGAAATGGGTGGTTTGGTTGTGGAGTTTCCAACAATTTAAAATAAAAAAATTGGGAAATTTGCATGTTTCAAGAAAGCTAAATTTTATCAATATATAATTACACTGACAGGGGAAGAATGAGAGCAAATGCAGAGAAATGGTAGTAGTGAGAGAAGGGATAGCTGTTTTTAATAGAATCGATAGGAAACATTTTATAATTAATATTATAAACGTTGAGAATTTAAAGGTTATATTCAAAAATAAATTTATAACTCCCTTTCAAATTAAAACGCATTCAAAATAAAATCAATTCAATTCAACTCACGGTTAAAAAAACCCACCACTTATTTTCGAAAATGGATATATGCACTCAAAATTTAGTAAAAAGACATATACACTCCAAAGGTTTTGTAAAAATGACAGTTACTGTTAGTGTCCTAGACATGCCACGGGATCCCTAAGCGTGATTATTGTGTGAATACATCAAGTGAAAGTATCGGAAATACTCACATTGATCGGATTTATGATTTCAAAAATTCCTACTTTGTTGGAAGCTCCAAGTCTTTGATTGAATTCCAAACTCAAGAGTGAGTTTCCCTATCACCTTTAATCAACTCACAAAGTGCTAGCTTTCCCAAAATTTTGAAAGAAAAATTTTCCCTTCCAAATTGAAAAATTCTGTTAAGAATCGGCAAATGGTTGAATCTCCATTTGTGTTTCCATATATTAAAGAGTTTCCTTTATTAAGTGTATATTGTTGATGTCTTATTAATTGCCCAATTTCCAAAACATATATATTAATGTCAAACACTGTAATGTATAGTGAAATGACGTTTGCATTAATTGCCAACCACTTATATCACATGTCAAAATGATGTAAGTAAAGGGGTTCCACCACTTAAATTCAAATTTGGTTGGCTTACACAACACAATTTGGCCCGGTTCGTTTAATCCGACTAAACGAAATTTCCGTCGCAACGTAATTAAATCCAATTTAATTAAATAATAATGTCTCGCAGAATTATTACGGAAGTCGCTTACGAATTAATTCTAAATTAATTTGTTCGCTTGAATTAAAATCCAATTTTAATTCCGTATTGAAATCCAATTTCAATTAATATATCCAATATATTATTTTAGCCCAAATAAATAAATTAAATAGAAAAATACAATTTAACTATTAAATTTATTTTACCGATTAATTCCAAATTAATCGCGTTCTCTCTTCTACACAAATTAATCCTAGATTAATTCTTAACACAATTAATCCCAGATTAATTTTCCTTTGATAATTAATCCCGGATTAATTATTGCCGTAATTAATCCCAGATTAATTTTTCTCTCTCATGATTAATCCCATATTAATTCTGTTCGAGTCAAATGTCATCAGTGAATCTTTGGGAAACGACCCAAGAGATCCTGGATATGTTGGCAGTACATACCGTTGTCGGACTATCTGATGAGCGGAAAATATATCAATATTTACCGCCCTTTTACCTAATATTTTATTTAGTTTCTCGGGTTTGATGAACGTTTTGATGTGTTTTGTAGATAAATAAAGTATCGAAACTTAATGGAATCAACTCGGAGCTAAAATGATGAAATCCGGAGCAAAAAAATGGGGAAAACAGAAATTTACTATACGCGTCACGAAGTGCAGTCCTAAATTCAATTTTGCGCAAGTTTTGTATTTTGGCCATAACCTTTTCATCTGATATCCGATTGAGCTGATTCAAGTTGCAGATTAAAGAAGACACAGAGATATACAACTTTGAAGATTTAAATATTTTCGAATTCTGAAGTTTACAAGACCGAAATTGATGAACAATCCAGTGTATTTTGTGTAATTACTATAGTCATTTTCAAAATATAAATAAAATAAAAATAAAAATAAAATAAAAATTGTCAAACTTCCACCAAACATGACCAAACATGCTTCCATGTTTGGTGTCATGTTTGGTGTCATGTTTGGTTCCATGTTTGATGCCATGTTTGGTGGACCAATTGGTGGAGCAATTAGTGGAAGCCTTTAGATTTTCCTAAAAATATCAAGCTTAACTTTGTAAATTTTCCATGCTTTCTTTGGAGGAATTTCTCCATGTAAACCTAAAGGAAAGTGTCTTGTGTATTAGTTTAAGTTTTCTTGTATTTTCTTTTTATCTAATTAATAAAATTTTGTGTGGTTTCATTTACAGCATGAGCAGGTAATCTTATTCTGCTGGGGTGAAAATGTAAGAATTTTAATATAATAAATTAGATTAATCTCCCTTATTGTAATTAAAATTTGGATTAATTAGATTCTGCATATATGGCCGGTTTAGGTGACAACCTTATTTACCGCCTATATGACTGGTTTTATATTATTGGACTTAGTTTCTGCCTATATGGTCGGTTTATGTGCTAACCTTGTTACCACCTATATGGTCGGTTTATATGATTTTGTTACCGCCTATATGGTTGGTTGGACTTTGGACAAATGATATCACCGCCTATATGGTCGGTTTAAATATAATTAATCGGTAAATATTGACATTAAGAGAGATTTCTAATTTTGAAATATTAAAAGTGGATCCTCTAACCCCAGCAATTTCTTTTATTGTACTTTTATATTTTTAATTTCCAGCATTTACTTTATGTCTTTTATTTTATTAAGCTTTTATTAGCCTTAGATATGTGTCGTAACTAATCTGTTATCTGGGGTTGTGATGAATTCCAATATCATTGGGTTATATGGGGTATTTTATAGTTATTTGGGTAATATAAAGGTTTACTTATTAAGTCTTAAGCTTAATGTGTCTTGTTAACTGGCCACTAATAAGATTGATTTGGTAAACTTAAAATAAACTTGACAAAGAATTTTAGGTTTCAGCCTTAGACTTAATAGCCCACGATCTTCCTTGATGATAGATAACCCTTTAATAGATTTCCTTATAGGATAGACATATACCTGTCGGGCGGGGGTAGCCACAATTGGAACTTAATCTTAATGAATCCAGGTAATTTGATTGACATAGACATATGGTTTAATTGGATTACACTGGGTATGTGCAGTTGACCATCGACATAGGCTTTTGCATAGTTTCGTGTTCCAGGTTAGTATACCAATATATTACACAAAAATAAAATAACCACTTCATCTTTTAAAAGATATTGGAAGGATTCACAACCATGGATAGTTTCTTAATATTGAATTTTCTTTAATCTATTTTTACGCAATTTTATTTACTTGTTCTAAGTTTAAAGTCACCACCCAATCAAACAATCAATCCATTAGATACTTGTAATAATTTGGCTTCATAAACTAATAGCTTAGGTTTTAAGTCCTCGTGGGATCGATACTTTTTATACTACTTGAACGATACGTGCGCTTGCGTTATACGCGTGTGATTACGCACCGGTCAAGTTTTTGGCGCCGTTGCCGGGGACTTATTTATCTTTTCACTATTAGTTTTGAGGTTAGATATGTTACTTGTATCTATTTTCTTTTCACTTATTATTTCTGTTTTCTTATGTTTCAGGTTCTCAGACACTATATGAGATGAACCAGAAGCTTTGAACTCCGACCGCTTGACCCAAAGATTGAAAGAACCGTCAGACAGTTGAGAATGGAAAGGCGAGAAGGCCAAGAAGCAATCGTTAACATGGAACCTGAACCTTTGGAGGTTGCACCACCAATTCCCATTCGAGACAGAACCATTCATGTGGTTGATGGCCTCATTTCCTGTATTGTACTTCCTCCCTTACCAGCAAATGCATGTGACATCAAAACTTGCATTCAGATGATACAACAGTCAGTTCAGTTTGGAGGAAATGCAACTGAAGATCCTAATGCCCACATCAGCAACTTCCTGGAAGTTTGCGGCACTTTCAATTACAACCGAGCATCAAAAGAAGCAATGAGACTGTGAGTTTTCCCATATTCCTTGAATGACAGAGCTAAAGCTTGGCTACATTCACTGCCAGCAGGTTCCATCACAACTTGGAACACTCTAGCTACCAAATTCCTTGCAAAGTACTTTCCACCAGTTAGAACAGCAAAACTAGGGAATGACATCACATCCTTTGTACAAAAGATTCAGAATCCCTTTACGAAGCTTGGGAAAGGTACAAAGATTTGCTCTGGAAATGTCCTCACCATGAGATTCCAAAATGGCTTCAAGTCCAAACTTTCTATAATGGACTTTCTGGATTGATGAGAACCACAATTGATGCTGCTGCTGGAGGAGCTTTGATGGCAAAAGGAGAAGATCAAGCCTGGGACCTAATCGAAGAAATGGCCAACAATAATTCCTTGTGGCCAACAGAAAGGAGCATGATCCAAAGAATTGCTGGAATTTATGAAGTTGGAGCCAATACAACAGTCAACGCCAAACTGGATCAGATATGCAAATTCATGGAGACTCTCGGCATGCAAAGAAATATTGGATCCACAAGTTCACCATATGGAGGAGGACCAGAGCCAAACCAACTTGAAGAGACGGTGAACTATGTCAACAATTTCAACAGACAGGAAAACAATCCATATTCCAACACCTACAACCCAGGGTGGAGGAATCATCTCAATTTCTCATGGAGCAACAATTCAGGGCCAAAGAACTATCCACCACCCGGATTCCAACAGCAACAGAACAAAGGCCAGGAGCAGACAAGTGAACCAGGAATAGCAGAAGTGCTAGCTCAGTAAAAAAATATGATGCTATCTTTCAGAGCCAATCAACTTCCATCAAAGCACTGGAAAATAAGATTGGACAACTAGCCAATGCTCAGAGTTACAGACCGCTAGGAAATCTTCCCAGCAACACAGAGCAAAATCCAAGGAACCGAGGGAAGGAGCAATGTCAAGCCATAACCTTGAAAATCGGCACTGAAATCAACAAAAATGTTGGAATCAAGGCAACCATTGAAGAAGTTCCAAAAGATGTAGTTCCACAGATGGAGGAAAAGGAAGCAGAGGAAAAAAAAAGCAAAGGTAAAAGAATCAAAGGAAAAAGAAAAAGATCAAATCACTTCACCTCCACCTTTTCCTCATCGTCTTCAGAAAAACAAATTGGACAAGCAGTTTGCTCGATTCTTGGAGGTGTTCAAAAAGCTGCACATCAACATTCCATTTGCAGAAACTTTGGATCAAATGCCCAGCTATGTCAAATTCATGAAAAACATTCTTTCACGAAAATGGAGATTGGGAGATTATGAGACAATAGCATTATCGGAAGAATGCAGCACCATCATTCAGAGAAAGCTTCCCCCGAAGTTGAAAGATCCTGGCAGTTTTACTGTCTCATGCACCATCGGAGAACATTATATCGGTAAGGCTTTATGTGACTTAGGTGCAAGTGTTAATTTAATGCCTTTTTCTATTTATAGGAAACTATAAATTGGAGAAGCAATGCCCACTGCAGTCTCTCTGCAACTTGCTGATCGAACGCTCGTATTTCCGAGAGGAGTCGTTGAAGATGTGCTTGTCAAAGTTGACAAACTCATTCTCCCAGCAAATTTCATCATCCTTGACATGGAAGAAGACAAAAATGTACCTATCATTCTTGGGAGACCATTCTTGGCTACAGTTCGAACTGTTATTGATGTACAAAAAGGAGAATTAACCATGAAAGTTCAAGACCAATAATTTACCTTCAATATTTTCAAAGCCATGAAATTTCCGAGTGATGAAAATGAAGAAAAATGTTTCAGAATTGATGTTGTTGATAGTATCATCCAATATACTGATACAATTTCCACGGACAAACTTGAAGCTTGCATCACTAACATGACTGACAGCGAGCCAAATGCTGAAATTCTGGAATGTATCAACTATCTTGACAAGCCATTCCGTTTCAAATCAACACCACCGGTTGAAAGTCTGGAACTCCCAAAGAAAGATCGAATCAAGCCCTCAATTGAAGAACCACCAAAACTGGAGCTGAAGTTACTTCCGAGCCATCTCAGGTATGCATTTCTTGGAAACTCTTCTAAATTACCTGTGATTATTTCTTCTTCGCTAACATTGGAGCAGGAAGAAAAGTTGTTGAGAGTGTTACGAGAACACAAGAGAGCCATTGGCTGGACTATAGCAGACATTCGAGGTATTAGTTCATCATTTTGTATGCATAAGATTCTGATGAACGATGAGTACAAACCCACAGTGGAGCATCAACGGAGACTTAATCCAATCATGAAGAAGTCGTGAAGAAAGAAATTATCAAATGGTTGGATGCTGGCATCATTTACCCCATCTCAGACAGCAGTTGGGTGAGTACTATGCAGTGTGTACCAAAGAAATGAGGAATTATTGTAGTCACTAATGAAAAGAACGAGCTGATTCCAATAAGAACAGTTACTGGATGGAGAGTATGCATGGACTACCGGAAGCTGAACAAAGCAATGAGGAAATACCATTTTCCGCTGCCATTCATTGATCAGATGCTAGACAGACTGGCGGGACATAGGTTCTATTGCTTTCTGGATGGATATTCAGGATACAATCAGATTGCCATCGCCCCAGAAGATCAGGAGAAAACCATATTTACATGTCTGTATGGTACTTTTGCTTTCCGCATGATGGCATTTGGACTATGTAATGCCCCTGCCACATTTCAATGTTGCATGATGGCCATCTTCTCAGATATGCTGGAACAGAGTATGGAGGTTTTCATGGATGATTTCTCTGTGTTCGGAGACTCTTTCGACCACTGCTTGCAAAATTTGGAACATGTGTTACAAAGATGCGAAGATACCAACCTGGTACTCAACTGGGAGAAATGCCACTTTATGGGCAGGAATGCATTGTTCTTGGACATCGGATCTCACAAAAGGGGATCGAGGTAGACAAAGCAAAGATCGAGACGATTGAAAAACTACCTCCATCAACATATGTCAAATGGATTCAGAGTTTTCTTAGACATGCAGGCTTTTACAGGAGATTTATCAAAGACTTTTCCAAGATTGCTAAACCTCTGTGCAATCTTCTGGAGAAGGATGTGTCTTTCAACTTCACTAAATAATGCCATGAATCTTTTGAGATCCTAAAACATAAACTGGTTTCTGCTCCTATCATTGTAGCACCAGACTGGACCCTTCCATTTGAGGTAATGTGAGATGCTAGTAATTTTGTTGTAGGTGCAGTTTTGGGACAACGCAAAGCAAAAGTTTTCCACACCATTTATTACTCCAGCAGAACTCTGAATGAAGCTCAACTCAACTACACAACCACTGAAAAGAAGTTGCTTGCAGTTGTGTTTGCTTTTGACAAATTCTGCTCTTATCTGCTGGGTCCCAAAGTGGTGGTCTACACAGATCATTCAGCAATCAAATATCTGATCGCGAAGAAAGATGCCAAACACAGATTGATCCGTTGGATACTTCTTCTCCAAGAATTCGATGTGGAGATTCGAGACAGGAAAGAGACAGAAAATCAAGTGGCAGATCATTTATCGAGGCTCGAGAATGGAGAAACAACTGGCAAAGAATTGACAATCAAAGAAACTTTTCCAGATGAACAGCTGTTTGCCATGAAACAGCAGGAAATCCCTTGGTATGCTGACTATGTCAACTACATAGTGTCAGGAAAATGGCCGTTGGAATGGACAACTCAGCAACGGAAGAAGTTCTTCAAAGAAGTCAAGCACTATGTTTGGGATGAGCCGTATCTGTTCAAACGTTGTGCTGATCAATTACTGAGGCGTTGTGTTCCACATGAGGAGGTAACAGTGTTCTGCAACATTTTCATTCATCACCATATGGCGGACACTTTAGCGGGAATAAAACTGCAGCCAAAGTCTTTCAATCAGGTTTGTTCTGCCCCACTCTTTTTAAAGATGCTTATCTTTTTGCTCTTCAATGTGACAGGTGCCAAAGAACGGGGAATATTTCAAGGAGAAATGAAGGACCTTTGCAAAAAATTCTGGAAGTGGAGATATTCGATGTGTGGGGTATTGATTTTATGGGACCCTTTGTTCCATCATTCGGAAACCTGTACATACTGGTTGCAGTAGACTACGTCTCCAAATGGGTTGAAGCAATTGCACTGCCATCAAATGATTCAAAAGTGGTGATCAAGTTCCTTAAAAAGAATATTTTCACTCGCTTCGGAACACCTCGTGCAATTATCAGCGATGGTGGTACACACTTTTGCAACAGATATTTCGATGCAATCATATCCAAATATGGAGTTACTCATAAGGTTGACATTGCCTACCATCCGCAGTCAAATGGACAGGTTGAATTTTCAAACAAGGAAATTAAAAGAATCTTGGAAAGAACTGTTGGATCAACAAGGAGGGACTGGTCTACAAAACTGGATGATGCATTATGGGCCTACCAGACAGCTTACAAGACACCCATTGGTATGTCCCCATATCAAATGGTGTTTGGGAAAGCGTGCCATCTGCCAGTTGAGCTTGAACACAAGGCGTACTGGGCACTGAAGAAGTTGAATCTTGATCCACAAGCTGCACGAGAGAAAAGACTTCACCAACTCAATGAATTGGAGGAATTTCGCCTACAGGCTTATGAGAATGCCAGATTATACAAGGAAAATACCAAGAAATGGCATGACCAAAAAATAGTGCACAGACAGTTGGAACCAAGGCAGCAGGTGTTGTTGTACAACTCGAGGTTGAAACTTTTCCCTGGAAAGTTGAAATCAAGGTGGTCAGGTCCATTTGTGATCACTCAGGTTTTACCATATGGAGCTGTTGAGTTACTGGATCCCAAAACCAATGAAACATTCAAGGTTAACAGTCAGCGTGTCAAACACTATTAGGGAGAATAAATTGAGCGACAAAAAGAAAGTGTCACACTTTCAGATCCATCATAACGTTCGGTTAGTCACGTCTAGCTGACGACGTTAAATTTAGCGCTAGCTGGGAGGCAACCCATGCAATTTGTGTATATATTGTGATTTGGTGTGATTTCATTTTGTGTGTTTAGTTTTCGCAGGTTAAGTCATTTCAGGATGGAAGAAGCTCTCGTAAATCTTCATAAGTAATTTCCTTCTCTCCCTCAAAAATCTCTGATGAAAGTTTACAAAGCTCGCTTGGAACGGATGAGACTACTGATGATCAAATGTATTCTTACTGACATTCGTTGGATTATTGAAGCACAGGTCCGATTGGCAGGTGAGTTTTCTGACTCTTTTATTGCACATGTGCCTGGTTTAGGAAGAAGCACATATGCTAAAAAGAGAGAACCAAAAGAATGTGTGTTTGTTATAATGTGTACTCGTATGTTTTGTGATACTCGTTGTCGTTCTTTAGGAATGGTGTCTGATAACCATGAAGATAAGATTAATTTCATTAGGGATGGCTTGAGTAAGGAGTCTTTGGATGACATATCTAAAACTCTTGAGACGCATCCCAGTGGATATGTGTATCACGAAATTCGCGTGTTATATGCACAATTCAAAAAAGAAAGACAACAGTTAAGTCTCAGGAATCTGACTAAAAAAGACTTTGTTTGCCAATTTATAAGAAAATTGGATGGGAAGCTTGTTCCTGACGCATAAACGTCAATCAAGCAGTAAATTATTGTAAATATTATATCTCTTTGTCTTTTCCTAATAATTGTGATTTGTTTTGTTATTTTCTCTGACAGGATCCATATCTTTTTGACTATCATGGTTTATTTTACTGTTTAACTAATAATTGTCATTTGGCAGGTACTAGTGCTATTATTTTTACTCACCCTTTTCAATTATTATAAATTCAACTCATCATTGCACTTTTGAAGACATCCAGCGTAAAACATGGAAGCCACATCAAGAAGACGAGTTGAAAATATATGTGTGTTTTGCGGTACTAGTGTTGGTGCTAAACCACAATACGTAGCAGCAGCACATGAATTGGGTCGAGTCTTAGCTGCAAGGAGTATGCACTTAGTATATGGCGGTGGCATTCTTGGACTAATGGGGATCATTTCAAAAGCTGTACAGGAATGAGGCAGTCAAGTCTTGGGAATCATCCCAAAACCTTTGGCGGAGGCGAATCTTATTGGACCATCAAATGGAGAGGAACTAATCGTGCCAGGTATGTCTGAACGACTGATAGAAATGGTTAACCGTGCTGATGCTTTTATTGATTTGCCAGGTGGCTTGGGCACAATGGAGGAAATATTTACATTGTTATCTTGGGCAAACCTGAACATACACCAGAAACCGCTTGGACTGTACAACATTGATGGATTTTATGATTTTCTTTGTGTGTTTCTTGATGATGCCCGGAGAAATGGGTTCGTGTCAAAACCTGTAAAAGAATTCATCTTCACTGCCAGAACTGTCCCAGATTTAATTGACCAAATCTTAGCATTTGAACCACAAATTGACCCTATCATTTCAAAGATAAATTGGTCCGAGAACGATCATTGTAAGAGGCGTCGGATTAATCTGGATCTTAACCTTTAACTTTTCATTTAGATGTAGAATTTTAGCTAACCAGGTATTATCTTATAAACTCTTCTTCTACTGTTTAAGACATTGGGGACAATGTCTCATTTAGGTTTGGGGGAAGGAATTAGTTGACTAGTATTTTATTTTTATTTTGTATGATATTTTTATTTTTATTCCAAAATTTTTTCGAAAAATACAAAAACAAAATGAACAATTTTACAAAAAAAATATTTAGTGTTTTTTGTTTTTTTAATTTGATTAATCAGGTGAAATTGATGTGAGATAGTTGTGTAAGGAATTTCTACTCCTGAGACGTATCTCAACCTATTTCGGAACAAGTTAATTTTTGTTTATTTCCTTTTGAATTATTTAATTTGTGAATTCTCCATAAAATTGACTAAAATGGATCTTCATATGCTCAGTTGACAAGTATTATCAACATGCATGGTAACATACGGACATGAGAAGTAATTGACGAGTTTGTAATATTCAGTGCTCTAGTTTAATTGGAGGAAGCATCTAAAAAAAGCAATGGGATTAAAAAAAGAAAAAAAATGTGAAAAAAAACGTCTGAGATCCGAGTTATTAAGTCTGTAAGGGTGTCTTAACACCTAGTGCCCTAAAGCCAACCGGTTTGGGAGTCACTGACCCAAAGCTCGCTACATGGATCGAAGATGTTGCCAAAAATATATATATATATCTGAAGTCTGAGTAATTAAGTCCGTAGGGGTGTCTTAACGCCTAGTGCCCTAAAGCCAACTGGTTTGGAGTCACCGACCCAAAGCTCGCTACATAGATTGAAGATATTGTATATAAATAAAAAGAAAATTCAATCAAAATCAAGAAAAAAAATCAGAAAAATTATTCCATTGCTTAAAAAATGTGTGAATTCTGATATAACTTTAGGACAAAAATATTACTCTCTTTTCAACTACATTGTGACTATTATAGGCAAAATGAGTTGATTAATATTTTGTTGGCTGTGTATATGGAGAATGGTAAAAAATAATCGGAGAATTTACTTATTCGGTAATTTCGAAAGAAACAAAACAATTATTGACTTGGATAAGAAGTTTCACCTGTTTAGTCACTAACTTTTTTATTCTCTTTTCTCTTGTCTTTTTGCTTTTGTGTGCATTAGTTTCACTATCTTTTTACTTTTATCAAATGTTTGTGGGTATTGTCGCTGTAAACCCTCAAGAGACTACAACTCGTCCACTAGGGACACGTAGGGGTTTAAAGGCTTGTTGCATACGCTAAAAATGCAACCGTGATCCCTACGAAAGTGTCTTAGTTTAATTTTAATTGTTTTTTTATTTATTTTGCTGTTGTTTTGCTCGATGACTAGCAAAATGTTAGGTTTGGAGGTGTGATGAGCGTAAAATATATCAATATTTACCGCCCATTTTACCTAAAATTTTGTTTAGTTTCTCGGGTTTGATGTGTTTTGTAGATAAATAAAGTATCGGGACTTAATGGAATCAACTCGAGGCTAAAACGATGAAATCCGGAGCAAAAAAATGGTAAAAACAGAAATTTACTATACATGTCATGAAGTGCAGTCCTAAATTTCAATTTTACGTAAGTTTCGTATTTTGGCCATAATTTTTCATCTGATATCTGATTGAGCCGATTCAAGTTGCAGATTAAAGAAGACACAGAGATCTACAACTTTGAAGATTTAAATATTTTCGACTTCTGAAGTTTACAAGACCGAAATTGATGAACAATCCAGTGTATTTTGTGTAATTACTAGTCATTTTCAAAATATAAAATAAAATAAATAAAATTAAAAATAAAAATTGTCAAACTTCCACCAAACATGCTTCCATGTTTGGTGCCATGTTTGGTGCCATGTTTGATGCCATGTTTAGTGGAGCAATTGGTGGAGAAATTGGTGGAAGCCTTTAGATTTTCCTATAAATCTTAACTTTGTAAATTTTCCATGCTTTCTTTGGAGGAATTTCTCCATGTAAACCTAAAGGAAAGTGTCTTGTGTATTAGTTTAAGTTTTCTTGTATTTTCTTTTTATCTAATTAATAAAATTGTGTGTTTTCATTTACAGCATGAACATGTAATCTTATTCTGCTGGGGTGAAAAGGTAAGACTTTTATATAATAAATTAGATTAATCTCCCTTATTTTATTAAATTTGGATTAATTAGTTTCCGCCTATACGGCTGGTTTAGGTGACAACCTTATTTGCCACCTATATGGCTGGTTTTACATTATTGGACTTAGTTTCTGCCTATATGATCGGTTTATGTGCTATCCTTGTTACCGCCTATATGGTCGGTTTATATGATTTTTTTACCGCCTATATGGTCGGTTGGACTTTGGACAAATGATATTACCGCCTATATGGTCGGTTTAAATATAATTAATCGGTAAATATTGACAATAAGGGAGATTTCTAATTTTGAAATATTAAAAGTGGATCCTCTAACCCCAGCAATTTCTTTTATTGTACTTTTACATTTTTAATTTCCAGCATTTACTTTATGTCTTTTATTTTATTTAAGCTTTTATTAGCCTTAGATATGTGTTGTAACTAATTATGTTATCTGGGGTTGTGATGAATTCCAATATCATCGGGTTATAATGGGGTATTTTATAGTTTGGGTAATATAAAGGTTTACTTATTAAGTCTTAAGCTTAATGCGTCTTGTTAACTGGCCACTAATAAGATTGATCTGGTAAACTTAAAATAAACTTGACAAAAGAATTTTAGGTTTCAGCCTTAGACTTAATAGCCCACGATCTTCCTTGATGATAGATAACCCTTTAATAGATTTCCTTATAGGATAGACATATACCTGTCAGGCGGGGGTAGCCACAATTGGAACTTAATCTTAATGAATCCAGGTAATTTGATTGACATAGATATATGGTTTAATTGGGTTACACTGGGTATGTGCAGTTGACCATCGACATAGGCTTTTGCATAGTTTCGTGTTCCAGGTTAGTAAACCAATATATTACACAAATATAAAATAACCACATTAAGTTGACTTCCAAAGATTTACTTAAGTGTATTTTTGTTGTGAAAGACTTTGCATTAATTCTAAATTAATCCGTTCGCTTGAATTAAAATCCAATTTTAATTCCGTATTGAAATCCAATTTCAATTAATATATCCAATATATTATTTTAGCCCAAATAAATAAATTAAATAGAAAAATACAATTTAACTATTAAATTTATTTTACTGATTAATTCCAAATTAATCGTGTTCTCTCTTCTACACGAATTAATCCCAGATTAATTCTTAACGCAATTAATCCCAGATTAATTTTCACTTTGATAATTAATCCCAGATTAATTCTTGCCGTAATTAATCCCAGATTAATTCTTCTCTCTCATGATTAATCCAAAATTAATTCTGTTCGAGTCAAATGTCATCGGTGAATCTTTGGGAAGCGACCCAATAGATCCATGGATATGTTGGCAGTAAATACGGTTGTCGGACTATCCGACACGTGCATACCCGGTACCACGTTCTTACCGATTTACAAGACATGGTTGGCTTCTAGCAAAGCACCGTGCCTACCCAATTCTCCAGAAATATATTCAAAATGGAATATATATAATCTATATCAGGCGTAGTATACAATGTATTGCGTATTACGATCCAATATCTGATGTCACATGCTAGGCCTGGGGCTGGAATTGTGTCTGCCCCGTACGAAGCATATATCAGATCACTAGCAACTAGTCTCTTTAATCGGATAATCATGACCTAGTTATACTATCTCAATAGCTGCAGCATTTGAGAGTACTAGTTCTGTATCCCTGCGTGATCATCATCTCCATATGACTGAAGTGATACTTCCATCTTGACATCACACCCAATACACTACGATTCTCAGTAAATCCAGAAGAGGCGTACACAGAACCTGTTAAAGCCTCGGACGACCAAAACCAAAACGTACTGATTGTCACAAGTATTAGCGATGCAAGTCTCAGGTTAAGACCAAATACACCTACCCTGATTCGGATTCCCATAGACACATAGTCATACTACCAATGGGATTCCGTGGGGTCTATCCAGAGCGAAGCTGTTCCCGGTCCAACGGCTAACAGAACCTCCTATCACACTTGTATAAGTATCCAATACTTAAATATATGATAACTATGTTGTTAAGCTTCCATAACGCGCACAAGTGTAATACTAGTATATTCTGCATTATCGATGTTCAGTCTCGATAATACTACGACTAGAGATATTTAATGATTAAACTTTTCGTGGATTAATACTGTCTCATATCTTATTAATCTGGTACTAATCATATGGACTTTTATCATTTATATGTCCAAGTAATCTAATTACAAATGATAAAAGAGCAATTTCCTTTGTCACATAGTTAATTTGTACAAAGAACACCATGTCTTTTACAAATAGTGATGTTATGGGTCATAATTGTCCAACAGTTACACCCAGAATTCTGTTCCATAGTTATAAAAAAACTACATCATATAAATTATATTGTTAAATTAACATATTTACAGCTTTCCTCTTTTCTCAATCATAAAAATGTCATTTTTATGAAATTTTGGGAGTGTACATGCCATTTTCCCTAAATTTCAATGATGCAAATTTAATTTAAATGGAGATAAAATGAAATATCTTTAGATTTATTTTTATGAAGTTAATTTCATTTATCTAAAGAATATCTAATTGTAGTAGTATAATCCAATTAAAATTTAACTATAAAATTTGAAACAGGCTTTTCGTAAATTTTTTTGTGCACCATGTTTTGGCCCATCTCAAACCGTACTGTGCTTTCATGCCTTGCATGCCTAAAAATCTAGGCTTAGTTAGACCCGCATATGGGCTGTGTCGTGCTCGCGTACCTCGATGAAGCGTGTCGTGTCGTGCTAATGTCTTGCTCTATGCCGTTTGGCCCACTGGACATCCCTAACCTAAGTTAGGATTGGGATATCTTTGTACTTGTTTATATTTCTGAATTTTTACTTGTATTGGGTAATGATGATAAAAAATCTTAAATTCTGATTGAGATTTAAGATCTCGTATTATTTGGTATGAGATTTGAGATAATTTTTCGTCCCGAATAAAAAAATCGGACCGAGATACGAATCCCGACGTTCTAAATCATTCGATCCAAGATTTAAGATAATTTTTCATTCCGATTCAAAAACATATATAAATTCATGATAATTTTTCTTCCCGAATCATAATAAAAACAAAATTAGAATCGAAAAACTTCTATCCATCCCGACCAATTGTCATCTCTATAAGTAAGTTTGACATAATAAGTAGTTAGAATTCATCGTTCCAGAAATAAAAAGTTAAACTGTTATTATTTTACAAATGAATATTTAGAATCTTTTTGTTAGTATCATTTTCCTATTTAGATCAAGATAAAGATATTATATATTAAATTAGTGCCCCTATTTTCTTTTAACCATATGAAATTCAATGGAAGAAAGTGTTTAAATATTCATTTCTGAAATAATTAGTGTCTAACTACCCATTAGGACAAACTTTAGGACTCCACATGTTCATTTCCACTTTTATTTATTTTTAGGGTTTGGAAAATAATTTTAAAATATTTCTTCAAAGTTAATGTAAATTTTAATAGTTAACATATTTAATGAATGCAATGTAATCTTGTTTTGTTTTTGTTTTTGTTTTTTTTTTGCATGATGTAAGAAAGGAAAATGAATATTTTGAATACCTTTTTAATGAGGGCTACTCTTCCCTCTCCTCTGACACAGACTCCCCTATGCTAAATTACACATTTTCGAATTTGCCCCTCCATTTTGTAAAAGTTCCCTCCCCAACAAACCAAATATATTAATATATTATATATATATATATATATATATATATATATATATATATTTAAAATTAACATATATATACTTATTTTATTTTATTAATTAAATTTTTTATTTTATAATTTTTTTAAATTTATATTTTTTTGTTCCTTATATATATATATTTGTTAATAAATATTACAAATTTCATAGTTATTGTTATTTATTTTGTGTTCATTTATTCATTTAATTTTTGTGATTGTTTTTTAATTTATTTAACACTACTTATGTATTATAAAAAAGTTACACTTAAAAATATTTAAAAAAGAGTATCATAATTGATTACAAATCCTATAACGAGTGATCCATTCTTTAGCTTCGTACGATGAATGTTTCCACTACCACATTACGAATCCTATAAATATATATTTTTCTAATATACATGAGAACATTTTTATAATACATAAGTAGTATTAATTAAATTAAAAATGAATCAAAAAAATTAAATGAATAAATACGAAATTTGTAATATTTATTAAACAAGTAAAAAATAATATATATTTATAATGAGCAAAAAAAATTAAAAAAAAAAAATTAATAAAATGAAATAAGTATATATATTATTTTTAAATTAATATATATATTTTTGGGCAAATGGAAGTATATATATATATATTGAGGAGAATTTTTTATTATGGAAGGGGTATTTTCGGAGAATCACAAGGGAACAAAAGGGGGGGTTTTGTCATGGGAGGGAGAGGAGGAGTAATTTGCCTTTTTAATGCATCATTTACTGGACATGTACAAGAAGGCAAGAAAAAGTTGAAATCTAAGCTCCACTACTACATTTACTAACCTACACAATATGACTATCTATCTAAGGAACAAGTCTACAAGGCACAATGAAGATACAATACAACATAAAAATTACATTGATGCTTTACTCAAATCACAAACCAAATAAATTGTCATTTGCACCAAAGATCCCAGCATTGAACTGTCTTGTATTCAAGTCGCTGCCGTCTAATGCAGAACCAAAGCGATCAAGCCATTGCGGCGGGCTTGGGGTTTCACTCTCCTCTACCCACTCTGAAGTCATGTCAATGTCCTCAAATTGAATAGGGTCAGTTTCTACAGACTTTGTTCTTGCTAACTTGAGGTTGTAGTTTATGTAGACAAGGTCGTTCAACGCTTCCTTGTCAATCTTATTGCGTTTTTCGGAGTGAATCTGCTGAAATGTGCTCCAGTGTCTCTCAAACGAAAAACTGCTGCAGACCTGACTCAGTATTCTAATGGCAACTCGCTGCAGCACAGGTGCAGAGTCGCCGTACTGTTCCCACCATAGCCCTACAATGTACAAATATTAGTACTAACTATACGTTCCAGAATCCAACAAGCAAACTGTTCAGACACTCGAGAAAATTACTTTCAAGATCAACAGGAAATTAGAAAGTACACACACCAAAAAAACTCGACATCTCAAATTCTCTGAGGCAAAGATTAACCTGACACCATGAGAATTCAAATGTTGGACTAAAATTTTGCTTAAAAGAATGAGAAATTCCAATTATTTAATAGTTTCTCTCTTTCCAGTTAAATGACAACCACAAAGAAAGCTCAAAGCTGAAGTAGTGATAATGAGGATGCACAGCAATACAATTAAAAATAACAAAATTCTTCCATAAACAAATATATCATATATGCGAGAAAATTACTTTCAAGATCAAAAGATAATTGATATTAGCAACTACACACACCAAGAAACTCGAGATCTCAACTTCTATGAGTTAACAGCAAAGAGCAAGTAACCACGAGAATTCAAATGTCGGACTCTTTCAGTTATATGACAACCACAAAGAAATCTCAAAGCTGAAGTAGTGACAATGAGTATGCGCACATGAGCATGAGCTCATAGAAACTTCACACAATACAATTAAAAATAACAACAGAATTCTTCCATAAATAAATATATCACATGCGAGAACCACATCTGCTATTAATTGATTTTCTTCTGTTGTCAGTGTCATAACTAGAATTAGAAAGTGATGCACTGGTAGTGAAGAGGCATTTTCACTCAGTAACCAAGCGGATAATTGTATTCTCTAGCGATAATCACTTTTATAAGTCACCAGCTTGAAACACTCCCTCGCAAAAAAAGACATGCATAAAAGAAAACGGATTACATACCAGGCAGAACTGTTTCTCGTGCCTCCATTGCTAGTTTACAACCAAACATCCCACTTGCCCTTGAAAAAGTTAAAATTTGATTGGTGATGTCTCGTCTTGTATCAGGAGTCGGTAGTAGTTTCTCTAGAACATTGAAGAAGTCTTCTTTTATAGATCCAAGAAATTTTATTTCTGGATTATACTGAATACTAGGGTTCAAAAATGCTGCTGCTGAATGTAGAGGTGAATGAAGTTGGTCCCTCCACTTTCTATCAACTATGTCTAAGAATATCTTACACTTGTTCTCGTCCATTATATAGTATGTCCTTATTGATTCCTTTGCCCTCGTCATATGCTCATATATAGATCCCACAACAGGTTTCCCTCCAGATACTTCCCTCAACACTTTCAAAAAAGGCTCGGAGATAGCCACACTTTCTTCCACTGCCCTCCAGAATTCATTATCCTCAACAATGGCAATACACGATAAGCTTTGTGGCTTATTTGCATACGGGGAACTTGAAGAGTACTCTGGACTATTGAACATGTGCTTCAATCTCGATCTTTGCTTCAATATTGATTGCAAAGATAGGAAGTTGGACACAGACTTTGTTATACCAGTCCTAATGAGTTCCTGTCCACCGGTGAACTTTTTCATTAGATCAAGCATTGATGCGTTATTGTAAATAAACTTTGATATGGTTTGTGCTTGGAAGATGCATCTGTTCACCCAATCTACTTTAGAAAATTCCTCCAAGATAATATTTAAACATTGAGACGCACATGGAGACACAAAAATGGTTCCATAGTTCTGCAAAATATGGTTTGCAACTCCAGTATAGTTGAAACTACTATCC
Organism: Zanthoxylum bungeanum; assembly: GCA_019454045.1. Classification (NCBI taxonomy): domain Eukaryota; kingdom Viridiplantae; phylum Streptophyta; class Magnoliopsida; order Sapindales; family Rutaceae; genus Zanthoxylum; species Zanthoxylum bungeanum. The sequence continues at coordinate 39,327 of SKCR01030779.1, forward strand.
ATGATTATCTGCACAACATTTTCTAGGCCAATATCTTGAATGACAGAATCAAATATATCAGCTAGGTACTTTGTGTTCTTAAAATTTGAGGATGCATCTACAGACTTGAGGAAAAATGTTCTGGAGGGGGAGGAAACCAAAAAGTTAATCAAAGCCTTGGATTTGTTGTCAGTCCATGAGTCTGCAATTATAGTACAACCTGTCATAACCCACTCTTTCTCAATATCTTGTGATTGTAGGCTCACTTCAGACTTGATCCTGTCCAACCATATAGTCTTCAGAGTTTCCGCAGACGGCCCTGTAAATCCAGGACCACATTTTCCAACTGCATCAATCATTTGTTGATAGGATGAAGAACGGGCTACAGCAAAATCCAGCTTATTCTCAAAAAAGAACAGAGCAATACTTCTCTCTGCATTTTCCTGGCTGTTTAAAGAGGAATTTCCCATTGGTGTCAAAGTAGCGAAAACTTTTGTCACTGGAGACGGTGTCTCTAGAGGCATGAGAGATTTACTCACAGATACAACTCCAGTAGATTTAGCTTCTGCTATCCGTTGTTTCTTAACAGTTGGTGTTTCTTTGACATCCACCTTTGATGCAATTATAGCCCTCACCCTATCAGTAACATCATCTCTCACTTTGCTACATGGATTTACACCTTTACTTGGAAGACGAGATAGATGATGCTTCAATCTACTAATCCCACCATTCAGAACTCTCAAGCAAAATTTACACCTCACCTTATTTCCATCTAATTTCTCGGCATATTCCCAGCAGATATCTTTTTCTCTAACCACTGCCGGCAACATACACAATAAATTCATAGTTTCATGATTTCTTTCTTTCAGCATATAAACAAATCAAAACAAAAAGAGATAAGGCAATCAATTTTATCATTAATTCATAGGAAGAACAAAAGTCTTTGCAACACGAGCCAGATAACTAAGAACATTAATTGAAGCAAGCTAAGTAATGAAGCTAGTGTAAGTGAATGAGGGGCATGAAGTGCTTCGCAGATGCATCATTAAAAAAAAAAACTTCAATGAGATTCTAACTCTCTACAATATTTCTTTTAACAGCTATCAGAATCAGAACAGAATATAAGCTCAGTAACTTACTGATGAGTGGAAAACGTTTTGCAGTCGCGTGTAATAACCTTCAGAACACGAGTAAGAATCAAACTATGTAGTTAGATTGTATTTCAAACATTATCAATATTACAAATGAACAATTAAAGTTGCAAAAAAATAAAAATAAATAAATAAAAATCAGCCGATACAAGACAGTTCACATAACTTGCTGTCAAAAATTTAACATCACAGTGAGGAATATAACCAAACAACAAATTATGATCATAAAAGATGTGATTACCAAGTGAAATTTGAGGCCATTATCAAATATTATTGCAGTATTAAACAAGATTAATTTATTTTAATTTGGAATCTAAATCACAACGTGTCAGAATTATGAGCTCTTATTCATATAAATAACTTTTTCAAGTAAATCACTCAAGCTCAAGCTCTGTTTGGCAGCAGAGAAAATCAGTATTCAAAGTCAATTCCTAATCTCAGCTGCATTTGTTTTGGTTTCCACGGTAAACCTCAACTAAATGTATCTTCAAATAAGTTTCGAGAAATTATTTACATTTTCCAGGGAAACAAACAAAGTCTTTTAAGTACAACGGCATTAACTGGGAAATTTTTTTTTCCTTAAAATTAAAAACTAATTTATTTTTATTTACGAGGAACTATAAAAGGAGAAAATAGCGAGAGATTTAAGGAGCTTACAGAGTGAGTGAGAGATTTGTTCGTCTTCTCGACGGAGAGATAAACGGAGATTGAAGATTTGAGATTTGAGAGGTTTCTTTCTCTCTTTCGATTTATCGCGATATTTTGGAGTTAGGGTTTTGTAACATTTTTGGGGGGCGTCTTGATTTTACTATTTTCTCTTCATTTATGATTATCTTCTCTTTCTCGTTATCATTTGTTCGATTTTTCTTTTCTTTTTTCTTTTTTTTTTTAATGTCTTTTGACGATATATCGCGTACTTCAGAATGTGCGCCTAATTTTCAATTTCTTACGAATGAAAGGGCATTTTCGTCTTAATATTTCAAGAGCTCAACAACCAAACTACAAAAATAAATAAAATGTTATGAAAATATAAATTATATGGATGGTTATCAAATTAATTTTTTATCTTCCAATTATCGATCTTCTATTTTCTTATAACTCCTACTATTTCATAGAAGTTATGATTTATTATGTATTTATTTTACGTTATGGTTATATGACTATATGTTAGGAAACATAATCCCTAATATATTTACATGTTTGCCCTCTTAGGATCTAACCATACATGTATTACTAGTCCTAGATTTATTTACATGCTAATTGAAATAAATCTATATTAACCACAACACAATTGCATACCTTTTAAACTTGTAGAGACCTCTTAATCAAACTTAATTGATTGATTAACTCAATAAGTAAATAGTCTTATTTATAGGAGGGAAACCAAGTCATTATGTAATCATTACTATTAATCACATTATTAAGATGCATAATGACATTTTCTAACCCTTACAAAAATGTTAACATCATGGGTGTACCATATGTTCCCCATTTAACATTTCACTAATTGTTGTTACTTAACAACTCTTGTTGTTTACTTAATAATGATATCATTACTAATTGTTGTTATTTAACAACACCAAATAATTAACTTAATAATTTCCAACATGAAATTATTACTAATTGTTGTTATTAACAACACCAAATAATTAACAACAATTAATTTCCAACATCTCCCACTCACACATGATGAGATCAACAGTTTTTATTATCTCTACAAGAATAATTCATACTTTGCAATTGTGCCGTGCGACCAGCATATTTCGGAGCTCATTTGCTATACATCTGTTAGGAATATATAGCCGCTCGAAAAATGGATAGAACCATAGTGGATTATGTATGCAGTATCCTTGATCATTTATCACATTAAATCTCTCTCGATCTCTTTTCGAATGTAATATTTATTTTGTATTCACAATCATGTTTGATCACATAGAACAACATAATTGGTCGACCAATGAATACAATGTTGGGGTTGGTGCTCAGAGCGCCAATCCGGACCGTATTTATGTCTGATTCATGAATACGAACATCCCCTTATTCCATAATATTACTTATTTATGGTTGCACCTCTTGTTCTTATATACGTATTCGATCTGATTACGATTAGATTGAAACTAAATGTGGTTTAGTGATATGTATATATTAGACAAAGGCCCGATAATATATAATGTAGTACACAGTTACAAAGTTAGTTTGTAATTGACATTAGGAAGTGTCACTGCTATATGAATATTATCAAACATAGTTCCTGGTCAAGATTTGCTAACACGGGTCGGTTAGTCAAATCCGTTGAGACCAGTACATGTCGTATATCGAGACTTGGTCCGATGGTTTATCCCAATGAACCATGAGTCTATGGAGACTCGTATAGACGTGTAGGTGTTTATAGTGGATAAACACTGAACGGCTCACCGAAGATTCTTAATGGATGGTACACCAACGTCAATAAGAATCTTCTCGGGTTGAGTAGCATAATGGTCATTCGACTTGAGACACCACTGTGGATGTATGAGACATCCTCCACACTTAGATGGCAGTCACGTCACCGATCTATTTAGATCAGACCTCCGCTTGTTCGTTGGGTGTGGATCGATCCTCAGGATATCCTGTGTGTGTCAAGATAGGATCCGTCAGTTCTGTGTACAGAGCATAGGTAGTCCATATATAATTAGCAGTCTGTTAAATCTGTGGCCACAGTATACTTCGGAAGTAAGTTCCGATTGTTATTTAGATATTGCTAATGAATACGTCGACGGGATAATACCTATAGAGATTTGACGTTTACATCTATATCTCTGGTATTATCCAGATACCTGTGACGGGGGGATTATACCTGTATGATTCAGCTAGTTTATCCGTGATCATCATAATCTACGGGTGGATAGATTATGCACATGAAATTGGATTTCGTGACGGATATACCTGAATCTAGAGAGTCTCAATAATGAAACATACTCGTAGAGCACTAGAGCAACATTTATGAATAATGATGATTATTTATAAATCGTTTAATCGTTAAACGAAAAATACATGCGAACGGGTCGAACCGTCATTTCCTAATTAATGTGTATTTGTATTTAATATATGATATTATTAAATACACATTAATAAATAGTCAAATAAAGGTATTTGACATATATCATCAATATATGTATTTGAGATATTTAAAGTAAATATAATTCATATATTTGATATATTTGTATTTAATTAATTATTTAATTATTTAATTGTTAAATGATTAATATAATTAAAATATAAATATATCACCAAATGATAAAGTTAGGAAGTGATTATAAGTTGCAGTTGTTGACTTATACATTAAAGGAAATGATTGTCAAATTGATTTTGACTTCTTAAGATATTTGTTCAAATTGTTTGAAAAATGAAAATATATTTTTCCTTTATTTCTTGATAATTTCGGTCATGACACTTTAAAATATAAGAGTTATATTTTTCTAAGTTGCATTTGTTGACTAAATTAAATATCTTTAAAGTTGTTTTAGATATTTAACCAAGTTGAACAAATGAAAGATAAATGAAGATGAAATTAATATTCTTGTAATTTATCTTACCAATTTCGGCCAAGGGCTTTTTCCAAGCTTGTATATATTGTTTTTCATTTCATTTGCTTTTAACCTAATTCACTTTAACCAAAAACTCCATTAAAGGAAGGCAAAGAATGCTAGAGAGAAAAGAAAGAAAAATCAAGAAAAGCTTGGAAAATAGTAAGTATTTCCAACCTTCCATTAGAGAGTAATTTGTTCCTCTTGTTGTGGGAAACATCTTGTGATGTTCTTGAGTTTTTTCTATTCTTTATTCTTTGTGTTTTTGATGGATAAGTGTTTGGTGAAAGTGTAGAGCATGTATAATGGAGAAAGCTTGTGACTAGTGTAGTTATAAGTGTTATTTTAAGGTTTTGGAAACCATGTTGCTAATCTAGAGTTTTTGACCCACTCTTAGATGACCTAGATTTGATCTTGAGTTGTTTCATTGTGTTGAGACTTTTATTGGATGGAAGAAAAATGATTGAAGTATTGGATTTAACCAATTTGGTCTAATTTGTCCAATTTGATGAAATTGAAAAATTAGGGTTCATGACCAATTCCAAATTTGGGGCTTTTCATATATGTTGTGTATTTGGATATTTATATGATGCATATAAAGTTTCATGTTGATTGGATTACATCTTGATGTGTTTTGAAGCATGAAATGACAAAGTGCACAAATGGCACCCCATTGGGAGCATTCGGCCAAGTGAATCAAATTTGGGGATTTGGTTGCTTTTGGTGTTTTGATGTTTTGAACATGCTAAGTTAATCTTAGAAATGATTTAGAATCATTCAAAATTAATTTGATCAATTTCGGACTAAAATGGACAAAATACCAAGTGTAAGGGCAATTCGGTAAATTCACTTAAATATGATTTATTGAATTTTATTTCATAATTTGATTATTGGAATATTAAATAAATATGTTTATTTAATTAATCCGATAAAAAGTTTTGAAATCGGAAAATTTGATTTTCCACCGCTTCCGCTGCGTTACCGGATTTAGCCCCTAAAAACCCCTGCAAAATGGTATCAGAGCTAGTCTGATTCTAGGCCTCCATAAATGATTAGCTTGTTTTATTCAATGTTTAATCATGTTTTCTTGACTTTATACATGCATGTTATAATCTAATTTGATTAGATTTAGGGTGTATGACACTTAATGGAATATCCCCGCTTAATAAGGTTTTAAAGTAACTAGTATTTGGAATACTTGTTTCTTGGTCCGTCTTGTCAATACGGTTTATAAATATCTTTTCGTTGACTACATCCGAGACCGTGCCTCTGCTGTGAGGGTGTAGCTGATAGAAATTTATTTATGCCGAATGTATATTAGATACTAGATAAATTCAAGCGAAAGCGGAATCCTGAACGTGCCCTAGCTGTCAAGGTTACGCAAGTAACTTGAGTTTATCATTGACAAGTTTAACCTTGGTACGTCTCCTTGTGGGCCTGCCTTCGCAGCGACAACGAGAAACGGCTAGGACCGGAATCTTGGAGTCACTAGTAAGTGATTGACAATTAGTTGTCTACCTGTGAATATACGTCGGCGAGACCGTGCCTCTGCTGTGAGTCGAAATATATTCATGGGGTCCTCTTCCCATTATGGAATTCGATTTAATTATTGAATTCTCGTCTTTCCGTTGGGGATTACGGCATTACGTAAAAATAGTGGGAGGCACTGCCAAGTTTAAAATATTCCATAACTTTGGCAGTGTATGTTATTATGGAAATTGCCGCTTGTTTGTTTCCTTATTCTATTTTTTATATAGAATTAAACTTTTATTTACTGCACACATATTATGATATGTTATCTGACTAGACTCTTGGTTGCAGTTATTCTAGAATAGGTTCTAGATACTAATAGACTAGGATATTATTAGATTAGTCTAAAACCATCGGGAACTGTTGTTCCGATTTTCTTGAAAAATCAAGATGGTTAATGACTTAGTTTCTAAGTCATGATAGATAATCTAGATAGATATCCCCTTTAGGATATAATACTTTAGAGACAATAGTTTCTTATGCAGTAAGAATTGACTTGAATTAGTTCATGTCTCGAGATTCTTGACTGGCATTTAGAAAGCCCTATTAGGTATTTGTTTATCTAGTAATGACGTTTCTAAGCTTTAATTACCTTTAGAGGTAATGTGTCTGACACAATTTGCTAATCAGTTATTTACAATTGTTGTAAATAGTTGAATGCAAATAGTAAAGCTAAAGAAAGGAGATGTGTATATTTGTGTATAGAAAATATCGATTTTCACAATACTACAACTATAGGTATTGGATACCAGATCTCCCGTCTAGTTATTTGAAATATTGGTTAACGATTGTTTTGATATTTGATATCGGAACTTGCGACTATTGGATAGTCACTTGTTCTTTATAAACAATTGTTACATATTTTATAATAACTAGTAGTGTCATTGACGTAGAGATAAACATTAAGAAAAATTATTCGGTAAAGTAAATAATTTAGAATGGTGCTTTATGAATTTAATCACTTAAGTATTGGATGCTCAATCTGTATGGTAAAGGATGGTTTGATACTAGATCACATCACACATCCTTATCCATTTTAATGAATATTGTATTCAGGAAAGTGATTAAGATCTCGTTTAACCAATGATTGTCATTGGACCACCAAATTTATTTAACTGATACATTGGATGTATGTAGTTTTATAAATAATAATTGCTTAAGGTAGTTTTCTTTATTTCGTAACTTAGTTGATGAATTGTCATAACTTAGTTACGTGTTTCTGAAGGAACACATATTGAAAGTCTTGAAAGTATCAAGAACTTTCAATCTGTTCTGATGAAACGTAGATTGAACATTTTTGACTTGTTCAAATATATTCAATCTGAAGTATTTTGAAAACTTGATCCTTAAAATTCATTACATGTCTTTGAACTGTTCAAAGATTTTTGATACGATCAAACATATGAATTTGAAGCAATTAGTTCTAAGGTTATTCAGTGAATATAATTCATATTCAATATTGTTCTTCCACGATTCCATCTTGATGGAATTGAGTAGTGGGAGCAATCGAATCTTATATGATTTGATTCGTCTGATATTGAATGTGTTGGACAAAATGACCCATAGCGTCACTATTTGCACAGATCATTGTGTTGTTGTAGCAAATTAACTATGTGACAAGGAAATTGCACTCTCATCATTTGTGATTAGATCACCATAGATATATAAATGAAGAGAGGTCCCTATGATTAGTTCCTGGACTGAGAATGATATGAGACAGTATCAGTCCCTGAAGGATTAATCATTAAATATCCCTAGCCGGAGTATTATCGAGACTGGACATCGATAATGCGGAATAGGCTAGTATTGCACTTGTGTGCGTTGTGAGGGAACAACGACATAGTTCTCATATATATAAGTGTTGGAGACTTATGCAAGTGCGATAGGAGGTCGTGTTTCACCGATGGTACGGGAAACAGCTTCGCTTTGGATAGACCCTTCGGAATCCCATTGATATTATGACTATGTGTCTATGGGAGGCCGAAATCAAGGTAGGTGTGTATAGTCTTAACCTGAGACTTACATCGCTAATACTTACGATAATCGATAAACTTTGGTCTTGGTGGTACAGGCTTTAACCGTTCTGCGTACACCACTTCTGGGTTTATCAGAGAGTCGTAGTGTATTGGATGTGATGTCAAGACGGAAGTATCACTCCAGTCATAGTGGACATGATGTCACGCAGGATACGGTATTAGTGCTCTTAAGTGCTGCGCGGCCATCGGGATATTATGACAAGGTCATGTATATCCGATTATAGAGACTAGTTACCAGACATCCGACATGTGCTTCGTACGGGGCAGACACTTATCCAGCCCCAGGCCTAGCACGTGACTATCCAATACTGGGCCGATATGCACAATACAATAGTATACTACGTTTGATACAGATCTTAATATTCTTAAATGGATATGTCCGGAGAATTGGGAAGACTTGGTGCTTTGCTAGGAGTCGACCTTGTCTCGTAAATCGGTAAAACGTAGTACTTGGTACGTACGTGATTCGGATACTCCGATGACCGTATTTACTGCCAATATATCCGGGGATCTCATGGGTCGCTTCCCGATAATCCACCGATGACGCACAACTCGCACTCTTGTATAATCTGGGATTATAATTGAAGAGAGAGAAAATTAATCTAGGATTAATTACGGAGATATTTTATCTAGGATAAAATATCGTCTAGAGAGAGATAACGATTAATTTGGAATTAATCGATTAAATTAATATATTCGATATATTAAACGAAATTAGATTTCGACGCGGAATTAAAATTAGATTTTAATTCGGGCGAACGAATTAATTTAGAATTAATTCGTTAGCGACGTGAATAGTGATTTCGCTAGGCATAATCATTTAATTACGACGCGACGGAAAAATCGTTAATTTAGAATTAGCGAACCCGAGCTCGAATGTGATTGCGAGTGCATTCGTATTTCAAATTCGAGTGCGGCATCGCAAGTCGCATCAAGCGTCAAATCATTAGTCGCATCAAGCGTCAAATCGATAGTCACTTCAAGCGTCAAATCACTTGTCACTTTGAGTGATATGACTTGACAACTTGAAAGACTTGATATGACTTGATGGACATTGATATTGGAGTGTGGAACACTCAAGCTTATTACATTCAATTTGTTGACTTTTTGAAAGTTAAATTAATTGGTAAATCATTTAATATTTTTGGAAAATATATAAACAAAATGATTTACAACTTTTGTAATAACTATTACACAACTTCATCTCTCTCATTTCTTTCTCTTCTTCTCACGCCAAAAACAACAAAAATGTTCACTGGTTTTGAACCAGAAATGCCGTGAGCTATAGGGAGGCAAGAGTGGGTTTTTGTGGCAAAAATCAAGTGCTAGCACACTTTCGAGTCTTGCGAAGGTGGTAGGGAGGTTCGCCCATGAGCCGGGATCCGTCGGACGAGGCTTGGAGCTCCGTTTTCTCATCTCAAATCTGAAATCGTGGACAGTGGACTGCTGCAGTTTGCGCCTAAAGCAGTGAGCTTTTTGGCTTCATTCGTCTCCAAATCGACTCAACCGATCGATGTGAGTATTCCGCTATCTCCGTTGGTGTATTCACGCATGATTTTCATTGCTTGTTTGATCTTGGGACCTAGATAAATAACCAACAATGGCATCAAGAGCCTAGGTTCAAGCATGAAAAATGTAGGGCTTAAAATTTGGGTAAATGTTTGTTGAGCATGATTTGAATAAATTGATTGTTTGAGTATGCTTATAACATGTATAATTGCATTTTGGTTGGACCAATTTGTTGAAAATTGATTTGGAATTATTTTCCCCAAATTTCATGAGTTGGCCGAATGATGTAGTATTTTTGGATTCTTGGAATTTTTGATTTTTGATTCATTTGATGAATTGGAAATCAATTAGGATGATGTTAATTTAAGGTCAATTGGATTGAATTTTGAATTGAACATTAATCCCCAATTTACTTCACATGGCCGAATTCAATATGCCCTTGAATGTCTTGGTGATTTTGATTTTGTGACATTGGATGTGTATAAAATCAAAGTGGATGGTGATTTAATGTCGATTGTGGGTTCGATTGGATCGAAACCGAATCGGACACAAAATCCTTCCTTGGCCGAGAGCATTAAGCATTTAATGGGTTTGATTTTTCAATTTGTGTGTTGGACATATGATAATGAATTGAGTATGATTAATTGGACTAATTTGATGTTTTGGAAATGTTGATTTAGGTGATTAATCATATTATACACTTTAGGTAATTAAATTGCTAAATTGGATTTATGTAATTTAATTATTTAGGCCTTAAAATTGGATTTGGGCTATTAAAGTTGTTATTGGGCTTATTGGGCTTTGTTTTACAAAGTTGGGTTTAGGCCAAATGGATTGGATCCAATTGGGCCCAAAACCTTAACCATAAAGCCCAAAGGCAACTAATGAACCTTTAAAGTTCAATTGGGCCTAATGGCCAAGATTGATTTATGGGCTTATGGGGTAAATCCCGGATTGGACTTTGGTTCGGTTTGACCCGAGTTGACCAAAAGTCCACGCCTTAAGAAATCAATTAAAAGCCCATTGGACTTTAATTGAATTGACGTTGGACGTTAATCGGTCTTTGAGACGCGTTACGATTAAATTTGGAATTTAAATCGTAAAAGGTTTATTAAATAAAGTGTAATATTTAATTTGGAATTGAATAGTGAATTAGTATTAAATGCATATTAATTTGATTTAATGTTGTAGTTTAATTTAATTCATGAATTTGTACTTTGAGTACTTATTCGCAAAAACGAGTTTGACTCGAACAAATCAAATCGTTGTTTGAACATTGGATGATCACTTAATTATCAGATTAATAATTTGATTAGATTGATTGATAGCATGCTTATGTGTGTGAATACGTGGTTGTGTTGAATGAATAATGTATATCAATGGATATTAGATGGGTGAGCAATTTTAGAAATTGTTGTAATAAATTCGATTTATTAAATTGGACCTGCGTGTCCAACCTTATCACCTCTATTCTCTTTGTATTCTCTTCTCACCTATTCCCCTCCATGTAAATGAGGTTTCTTTAGAAGTGTAGTGTAACGGGTAGAAGTAATACAAGTGCTAGCTTGAGTGAGAAAGGGAGAGATTTGATCTAGGATCAATGTGTAAAGTATCCATCCGCATATCATTATTATTTATTTTCATACTCGCTTTATTATGTATTTAGAATGCATATTTAAGGGTGTATGATGATGAGACCTTAACAAAGATAATTAAATTGGTAGCCAATTTGCACGCGAAAAACCCTCGTTATATATCAAGCGTTTATTTTCCTTCCATTGAGTGATTCTTACTCAAGATCCGAGATTGGCAGGGGTTGTTGGCCAAAGTCAAGCCCTTGTCCGTCGAAGATGTGTTTTAATCACGAGGCTTTGTTCCATATCGGTGTCGTGTCCAAGTTGTGGTTTGTTGGCCAAAGTCAAGACCACTTCTTGTCCATGACATTGATTACGAAGCTTCCATGTCAATGGGTCTGCGCTTGACTGGGATCACTAGGTTTGTTGTGCCAAAGCCAATGCCTAGTTGATTCAGAGGAAAAATGTTAGGGGTATGCATTCGATGTATAGGCATATATAAGATATATGTTTGGGACTTGGATGTCCACCTACTGGATCTAGGAGTTGGATGAGATCCAATTGATCTTCGAGATCTACCTAGTTAATTATCATACAATTTGTTGGCCAAAGTCAAGATTGTGTGATATTTAACGGGATCCTAGCCCACTAGGAAACACGGTTTCCCGAGTACTCGACAGAGGGTTAGAGGCTCGACGAAAAATAGTGGGAGGCAAGTATTGAATTTGCAACATTCGTTCGAATACTCGCTAAACGCGCTCATCTATTTTACTCGTCATATTAATCAAAAGTATTAGTTGGACTAATATTTTATGTTGTTTTAAAAATATATATAGTTGGACTATATACAACTCATTCGATATATAGTTGATTTTATATTGGATTATAGTAATCAATATAATTGAATTAAAATGATAGTTGATTTTATAATTGGATTATAGTAATCAATATTAAAATTATAGTTGATTAAATAATTGGATTATTGTAATCATTATAATAAATAGTACCTTATTAAATTGATTAAATAGTTGGACTATTGAAATCAAGAAAGAATTGAAAAGTTGAATATTAAAATATATAATCATTGGATTAAATGTTTTAAATGATTTAATTTCATATGGGAATAAATAATAGGTTACTTTATTTGATAAATAACTTGTTATATCTAGCCCATAATTAAGCAGTAAGTAGAGCATAAAATCTTTGGAAGATTTATGTGATGATGACTTTAGTGCTTAATTAATATACTTATCATAAATCTATCTTTAGATTTAAAAGTATTAAATTGCAATTAATAATTCTTAGAGAATTGATTTGACTATTCTAGAGGTGAAAAGTCAAAGTTTGCAATTGGGCAAGTTGCATAAGGTGCACATCATTTCGATATTCTAAAACCCAAGGCTTGGCCAAAGGTTTGTGAAATATTGAAAAGATAATTGACATATCCCAAAGTGACTACCATTTGGATATGGCAGACACGAAGGAATTAAAGAAAGGGCGAGGCTATGACTTTAAAAATATTTGTCAAAGTTATGGTCACTACTAGTATTGAAATTAGATTTTAATACTTAGTGTGGTACATAAATATATGTATTGATGTTCAGAATCCGCTATGAGCTGGATACTGACTTCAAGCCGAGATTTCTTGCGAATCGGAAACGGGACGAAAGTCGCTGTTTCGACCGTAGATACCTAAGTTTAGGAACTACCCTTTGGGTATGTACTTAAATTAGGAACTGTTATAATGTAACTAGTTTGACTAGAGACATTATCTCTATATCAGTGTTTAATCCGTTGCGGATAAAACCTTTATATTATAGAACACTAAGTGTTTTATTATATAAAGTTGATACTGAGATAAATACATTAGATGTAAATAACAGAATTTATATTTTGAATATAAATAAAATCTCAAACATATAAAATGACAAATAAATAGCTCAAATTGATTTGATCAATAGAGACTTATTTGTGGCATTGTTGTCTAGGACACAATTAAACGAGACTCGTATATCCACACTTTTGAAGAGTGGGTACTAGGACTGATTTGACTATTCAAATAAGGTCTGCGAATCTAGTTTATTAGGTAAAGTACCTAAAATACTATTTACTTGGTAATAGTATAAGGGCCACCGATCTGTTAGCCCTATTCATGGTGAAGTTAGTGGGCCCATATCTAGCTAGACTAGATGTGAACATGAATATTTCGTGACCTTGACGGATGTAGCATCACGTTATGGTTATGTGTTTCTTTTGAAGAACACAAATCGGAAACTTTAGAGTTTCGACACGAAATAGAAAAACAGATCGGCTATAGTATCATTCCGCCACGGTAAGACCGTAATGGAAAAATACTTAAGCAGTAAGTTTCATACGTACATGAAAGAGTACGGTATTCTTTCATATGAGGACTCCTCCAGAGACACGTCAGTTGGACGGTGTGTCCGAACTACAACCGAATTTTGTTGGACATGATAAGGTTTATCACGAGTCGCTCTGAGCTACTGTTTCATTCAATAGGATATGTATTAACAGTGCAAAACTTATTTAGAATAAGGTTCCATATAAATCTGTTTGACAGATATCATATAGGATATGAATAGGAAAGAAACGTGGTTTCTCATTCCTAATAATTTGGGTATGCCAGGCATAACGTTTGGATGATACCAAACTAAAAGACCCAAATTGGATAAGTGCCAATATAGGTTATCCTAAGGGAAACCTTAAGTATAGTACTTGTAAATCTCACAAGAGAACAATGTGATTGTTGCTCACCATGCGGTTTTTCCTGAGAGGAATACCGATATGCAGTGGTCAGTGGGAGGATAGTGATACTCGATGAAAATCGGAGTAATACTGTTCAAGGCACGAAGTCCTTAATGGAACACAAATAGTTCATCTATGATGAACTATACCATTAATCTTCAAATACACAAGAAACTAGTAGATCGGATAGAGTCAGAAAACAACCTAGGGTATGGGTTTCTGATCTAACCTCATAAAGATGTCAATCTTATGAAGCTATACCATCCGACTACGTTTTGAGGAAGTGATACGAGGTATCGACTCCCTATTATGGCAAAGTGCCATGAGTCCAAAATGGATTCCATGTATAACAACTATTTTGGATACTAGTTGTTGTACCACAAGGCATTGTGCCTATTGGTACATTAACGTCTTCAAGGAAGACATACATGGAAGGCAACATACCAACGTACACAAGCTGGGCTTTTGATGGAAAGGTATCGTTATCAACATTGTGTTAATAACGGTTCAACCTTTTACCTGTTGCCATGGTAAATCCATTTTGAAGATGTTGATAACGCGTAATATATTTCATTTATGAAATGTGTCAGTTGCAGATCAAAATCGCTTTCCTGAAAATGAAACCTTTTGGAGGATGCTTATAACATCCTGACGATTTTGTATAACCGACAAACAAGGTTTGCGGGTTATTCGATCCATGTTTGGATTGATGCAAGCATAAGGTTCTTGGAACTGTCGTTTTGAATAATCATAATGATTTATGATTTGACTTCAAAACGAAATAATTCTTGTGTATATAAGGAGGTTAGTGGGAGAGCACTGATAGTGAAATTCCCAATAAAGCAATTGGTGAAAGCTTGGCTTTCATAGATATTCTTTCAATAGAAATTCTCCGTAGAATTCTGGGGAGTAACAACCTTTATTCAAGGAAAAAAGATCTACAGGGATAGATTTGGAGTTGTTAACACTCTCTGGGAAATTGTACAATTAAAATGTACTTGTATTGGTGTCTCATACACTTCGAGCATATGGAGTCACGATCAGGTCAATCCAAGTGATAGTCACTGGATTGAAGTTAAGAACATCTGTTAGTATCTGAGAGAACTAAAGATGTTGTCTTAAACTATGGAGAAGGACAACTTGAAGTGACTGGGATCACTGCTGCAAGTTTCCAAACAATTAAATACTACGGTACTATAAAGTTTGAAAACGGGACAGTGAGCTGGAAATATTCTGAGCAAGATAACTGTTGCCGAATAAACAACAAATGCGGATTTTTGCTGCAGCTGAGGCAGCAATAGAAGCCATTTGGATCGAAAATAAATCTAATTAGATTAGATATAGTTCTTTTAGCAACTGAGCTAGGCGTCAGCACAGACTAAGGAATTAAAGGTCTCATCGACGATCCAGATATATACTTCTATATCATCTGATTCGTTCGGATCACACATCGTGGCGATGTGATGATCGTATAAATCGCGTCAGACGATTATCAAGCAAATCCGCTGACGAAAATCTTTCCTCAACAATTTGAGCGAACCGTACATAGTTCGGGTGTGGGACACTTGAGTGACTGGCTATGTGCCAAGTGGGAGATTGTTGGACAAAATGACCCATAGCGTCACTATTTGCACAGATCATTGTGTTGTTGTAGCAAATTAACTATGTGACAAGGAAATTACACTCTCATCATTTGTGATTAGATCACCATAGATATATAAATGAAGAGAGGTCCCTATGATTAGTTCCTGGACTGAGAATGATATGAGACAGTATCAGTCCCTGAAGGATTAATCATTAAATATCCCTAGCCGGAGTATTATCGAGACTGGACATCGATAATGCGGAATAGGCTAGTATTGCACTTGTGCGCGTTGTGAGGGAACAACGGCATAGTTCTCATATATATAAGTGTTGGAGACTTATGCAAGTGCGATAGGAGGTTGTGTTTCACCGATGGTACGGGAAACAGCTTCGCTTTGGATAGACCCTTCGGAATCCCATTGGTATTATGACTATGTGTCTATGGGAGGCCGAAATCAAGGTAGGTGTGTATAGTCTTAACCTGAGACTTACATCGCTAATACTTACGATAATCGATAAACTTTGGTCTTGGTGGTACAGGCTTTAACCGGTTCTGCGTACACCACTTCTGGGTTTATCAGAGAGTCGTAGTGTATTGGATGTGATGTCAAGACGGAAGTATCACTCCAGTCATAGTGGAGATGATGTCACGCAGGATACGGTATTAGTGCTCTTAAGTGCTGCGCGGCCATCGGGATATTATGACAAGGTCATGTATATCCGATTATAGAGACTAGTTACCAGACATCCGACATGTGCTTCGTACGGGGCAGACACTTATCCAGCCCCAGGCCTAGCACGTGACTATCCAATACTGGGCCGATATGCACAATACAATAGTATACTACGCTTGATACAGATCTTAATATTCTTAAATGGATATGTCCGGAGAATTGGGAAGACTTGGTGCTTTGCTAGGAGTCGACCTTGTCTCGTAAATCGGTAAAACGTAGTACTTGGTACGTACGTGATTCGGATACTCCGACGACCGTATTTACTGCCAATATATCCGGGGATCTCATGGGTCGCTTCCCGATAATCCACCGATGACGCACAACTCGCACTCTTGTATAATCTGGGATTATAATTGAAGAGAGAGAAAATTAATCTAGGATTAATTACGGAGATATTTTATCTAGGATAAAATATCGTCTAGAGAGAGATAACGATTAATTGGAATTAATCGATTAAATTAATATATTCGATATATTAAACGAAATTAGATTTCGACGCGGAATTAAAATTAGATTTTAATTCGGGCGAACGAATTAATTTAGAATTAATTCGTTAGCGACGTGAATAGTGAATTCGCTAGGCATAATCATTTAATTACGACGCGACAGAAAAATCTTTAATTTAGAATTAGCGAACCCGAGCCCGAATGTGATTGCGAGCGCATTCGTATTTCGAATTTGAGTGCGGCATCGCAAGTCGCATCAAGCGTCAAATCATTAGTCGCATCAAGCGTCAAATCGATAGTCACTTCAAGCGTCAAATCACTTGTCACTTTGAGTGATATGACTTGACAACTTGAAAGACTTGATATGACTTGATGGACATTGATATTGGAGTGTGGAACACTCAAGCTTATTACATTCAATTTGTTTGACTTTTTGAAAGTTAAATTAATTGGTAAATCATTTAATATTTTTTGGAAAATATATAAACAAAATGATTTACAACTTTTGTAATAACTATTACACAACTTCATCTCTCTCATTTCTTTCTCTTCTCTCACGCCAAAAACAACAAAAATGTTCACTGGTTTTGAACCAGAAATGCCGTGAGCTATAGGGAGGCAAGAGTGGGTTTTTGTGGCAAAAACTCAAGTGCTAGCACACTTTCGAGTCTTGCGAAGGTGGTAGGGAGGTTCGTCCATGAGCCGGGATCCGTCGGACGAGGCTTGGAGCTCCGTTTTCTCAGCTCAAATCTGAAAATCGTGGACAGTGGACTGCTGCAGTTTGCGCCTAAAGCAGTGAGCTTTTTGGCTTCATTCGTCTCCAAATCGACTCAACCGATCGATGTGAGTATTCCGCTATCTCCGTTGGTGTATTCACGCATGATTTTCATTGCTTGTTTGATCTTGGGACCTAGATAAATAACCAACAGAATGTTACCGAATTAGTTTCAATACTCTTGGGGTTATGCTCCAGTAACACTAATTCATCTCTTTAATTAATGTTCCATTAATTCTACAGTTACATATATGATATGTATAGGTAGAAAATCCGAATCTTGAAAAGTTTAAGATTTGAATGTTTCTTTTATATAATAGTTATATAATGGAAATACTTACACCTAAGAGGTATAAGTAAAAGTTTATCGTTTATTGTGTTTAATAGAATATTGTATTCTATTTAATAGAATATTTTTCCTACGATCCTAAGTAATAAAATTGTTTTATTACTTGGTGTGTAACATCTGATGTTAATTATTGTAGAAAAGACTTGACTTATTGAAGTCAAATGAAAGAATGATAAATTATAAATGGAACTACGTAATTAATAAGATGAAACACCCTTATACATCTTCCGTACAAGTCCAATAGGATAACAGAATCATTCACGAGTATTTGATACTTAATGGTTCCGTTGTTTTCTTACTGAAGAAAAATTATCCTATAACTTATAATGGAAGCGATATTTGATATCGATTCTGGAAGTTCACCATTGAACCATACATCTAAGATTGTTCATAGCTTACTACGATCAAGTTTTGAACTTGATTAAGCTTTCATTATGAATTAGTTCATGATATGTGCTAATTGTTTGCGCAGCGAAAGCATTGTGAGCTTATTAAAGGTTTGACCTTTACAGTATGACAGTGAGAAAAGTTATACTCAGCAATCTATTGTAGATTCTGAGAAAACTTATCTCTAGTCACACTAAATGAACAATTAAAGATATATTGGTTAATGTTGATAATAAACTGTATATTTTAGCTAAATAATGCAAAGTGGCGTTTTTGGATGACTTATTCAGGATAGAGATCAGTTGTGATTTCCTTATTTGAAGAGTTCATTCTGAAATGGCCCTAGAGTTTGTGTTCTGCTGAGATCGCAGTTTAATGTGCTAGCTTATAGAGCCTATTGTAGACTCAGATAAGTCTTCCGAAAATCTGTGTTCTCTGTTTTTGATATCGTCAGATTGTCTGATCTTGTCAAAGTATAGAGAATACATATGTGATTAGAAGGGTTAGTGGGAGCGTACATATTACTTTCTAGTGTTATAGATCTTAACGACATTGTCATTCTTATAGTAATAATGAGATGTTTGTGAGGTAAAAGATTTACCTAAGTCTTCTTTACTCCGTGAAAGTAGTGGGAGTAGTCTCTGTTATATTTGATATAAAGTTTTATATATGATATGAACTTGGAGACTTGTGAGATACTCCTATTAGTCGTACATTAGATATGATCTAATGAAGGACATAACAAGGCTATATGTATGACAGTTAGTATAACTGTTCGACAGTTATTGTGTGTCTTATATAAAGTATTCATCTTTCGTAAAGGATGATTCCTTTTTCGAAAGAGATATTGATTAGAATGTCTAATCAATCTTATATCTCATTTGATGATGACATAATAAATGCTTTATAATGTGCGATTAAAGATATTGATTTAATCGTAATTGTTACGAGTTATTTTGATATCCTATAGACCATAGGATGGATCTTGAAACACGTTCTTTGTGATATTAAGAACGAGTTTCTAATTCATGGAGAATACAGTCTGCAACCATTAGAGTCATATTAATTTTGAGACTAATTATGACGTTAGACAGTCTACGTCATAAAGAGTCACAAAAGATGCAGTGGGAGTGTCACGAAGGATTCTAGTAACTGAGTAGAATTAGATACAACTTATGAAGTATTGACTTATGAAGTTGTATAGTGACCTTATAAATTAGAAGTTTTATATTGGTGTTGTGCTTGTGGTTGTCCTCATAATATTTTTGGATTTGATCCCTAAATACTTGGACAACTTAGTAGCTGTAGCATAATACTGATATAGCATCAGTGTCATATTAATGTATAATTTAGATTCTACAAAATATGAATGATGCTGACTAAGGGAAACGATGAAGTTTGTTTTGACAAACTCAATATTTCATAGCGGGCTTGTTTCTTGCCTCTTAAGTACTGGTGAGCTTTTGAGGGCCATGTGCATATGATACACATTGAGACGTGTATATGATACTGTGGATTGGCACTAGAGCAAGTGGGAGAAATTATTGGGGTTGGTGCTCAGAGCGCCAATCCGGACCGTATTTATGTCTGATTCATGAATACGAACATCCCCTTATTCCATAATATTACTTATTTATGGTTGCACCTCTTGTTCTTATATACGTATTCGATCTGATTACGATTAGATTGAAACTAAATGTGGTTTAGTGATATGTATATATTAGACAAAGGCCCGATAATATATAATGCAGTACACAGTTACAAAGTTAGTTTGTAATTGACATTGGGAAGTGTCACTGCTATATGAATATTATCAAACATAGTTCCTGGTCAAGATTTGCTAACACGGGTCGGTTAGTCAAATCAGTTGAGACCAGTACATGTCGTATATCGAGAATTGGTCCGATGATTTATCCCAATGAACCATGAGTCTATGGAGACTCGTATAGACGTGTAGGTGTTATAGTGGATAAACACTGAACGGCTCACCGAAGATTCTTAATGGATGGTACACCAACGTCAATAAGAATCTTCTCGGGTTGAGTAGCATAGTGGTCCTTCGACTTGAGACACCACTGTGGATGTATGAGACATCCTCCACACTTAGATGGCAGTCACGTCACCGATCTATTTAGATCAGACCTCCGCCTGTTCGTTGGGTGTGGATCGATCTGTAGGGGTTTTAGGGGCAGAATCCGGTAATGCAGCGGAAGCGGTGGAAAATCAAATTTTCCGATTTCAAAACTTTTTATCGGATTAATTAAATAAACATATTTATTTAATTATACAATAATCAAATATGAAATGAAATTCAAATAAATCATATTTAAGTGAATTTACCGAATTACCCTTATATTGGTACTTTGTCCATTTTAGTCCGAAATTGATCAAATTAATTTTGAATGATTCTAAATCATTTCTAAGATGAACTTAGCATGTTCAAAACATCAAAACAACAAAACAATCAAAATCCCCAAATATCCAACTCTTGGCCGAATGCACCACATTGGTGCCAAAGTGTGCACTTTGTCATTTCATGCTTCAAAACACATCAAGATGTAATCCAATAAACATGAAACTTTATATGCATATTATACACATCCAAATGCACAACATATATGAAAAGCCCCAATTTGGAATTGGTCATGAACCCTAATTTTTCAATTTCATCAAATTGGACAAATTAGACCAAATTTGTTAAATCCAATACTTTAATCATCTTTCTTCCATCCAATCAAAGTCTCAACACAATGAAACAACTCACGATCAAATCTAGGTCATCTAAGAGTGGGTCAATAACTCTAGATTAGCAACATGGTTTCCAAAACCTCAAAAGAAAGCTTATAACTACAATAGTCACAACCTTCCTTCATCATACATGCTCAACACTTCCATCAAAACTTCCATCAAAAAAAACACAAGGAATAAAGAAAGAAATAACCTAAGAACATCATATGTTTTTCTACTCCAGGCATGTCCTCGTAGGACCAAGCGAATACTTTGGCATATTTGACTAACATCTTTTCTAATTTCTTCCGCTCTTCGGAGGTAACCTCGTTTGCGATTAGAATCTCCTTGGGGCTTTCAGGCGTACCAAGGTTAAATGCATTTGTTTTGGTTGAGTTGATGTCAAATATACTCAAGTAATGTAAGTTGAAGGGAAAAGACTCAGGCAAGTAAGCGAAATAAATGTCTTTATTGCTAGCAGATGCATGAATACATTCGAATAAATCAGGAAGATAAATGTCTTCATCCTCCACAGGTGCTTCATCCCCCACAGTCGGGTCTTCCTCGGTTTCCTTACTCTCCTCGAAGGTCAGACTCTCCAGCTTCATCAGCTCTTCTTCCCATTTGCCTTCCTCCTTTGCAACTTCCACTGCCAATGGTTTCTCGCCCATCACATCTTGAAAGATTTCAAATCCTTTCAAATGACCTCGTTGACTTCCACTGGTTCAGGCTCTCCTTGATACCCCGTGGCTTTCACAAAACATTCTGTCAGCTTCAATTATTTCTTCTTAGCTTTCAGCTTCTCCTCATCGGACTTGTATCCCAAGCCTATCCTGGTGGTCTATCCCTTGAAGTCGGGCAATGCTCCTCCAACACCTGAGCCTGTGCCTTTTCGAACTTCATCTTCTCCATGGTCCTAGCTACCTTAGGATTTACCCACTCCTCAAAGGTTGCCGACACTTGGAACCTCGTGAAAGGTTGTATTTCCAAAGCGGCCACGGCATTGTCTACTTCAACTCTGATAGTGACAATCTCTTCCCCGTATGGAAACTTGATGACCTGATACAGAGTGGAGGGCACGCCCCCAAGCTTATGAAACCATGTCCTTCCCAAAAACAAAGCAAAGGTGGCCAAGATATCCAGTACTGTGAACTCAACCTCGTCTTCTATTGGGCCCACTTTGACCACTGCGACAAAAGTACCCTCAACTCCTCGATTGCTATCATCATAAGCCTTAATAGTCATATTAGAGGGACTCAGATCTGTCGTCTTCATACCCAGCCTTGACAAGATCTTCAAAGGACACACATTGATAGATGAGCCGTCATCCACCATTACACAAGACGTCTTCTTACCTCTCACTTCAGCTCTTATGAATAAAGGCCTATTATGATTCATTCCCTCCGCCGGGAGTTCCTCCTCAGAAAAGGTTATCTCCTGTGAAGCTTCTTTCTGCACCGATCCCACAAACATCGTAGGGTTGGCATCTTCTGGTACTCTTATCTTGCTAGAGGCCTTAACCATATCACGTCTGTGCTCCTGCAATGCACACAATAACTCCCAAATACTTAGATGTGCTCGTGTCTTCTTCAACTAACGTAACACTACATCTCCCTCAGTATTATCCTCGTTCTCCGTCACTTCTCTACCTTCTGCCAACACTTCTTTACCCTTCTCTACAATATTATTGTAGAAACACCCGCTGCGTGTCAATCCTCTCACCTCCTCTTCATCACTACTGGAGAAGTCTTCCCAGAAATTCTTCCACTGCTCTATTTCATCCTCACTATTGCTGTCCCAAATCCCCAAGCAAATGGCTTGGTGGTCAAAGGACTTGAGGACAAGGCTTTCAGGTAGGCCAGAGCTTATCATATAGGTAGGTGGTGGGACAGAGTGATAAATTGGTAGGGGGTTTCGGTGTATGTTCGGCTGTTCTTTCTCAGGGTCGGGTATTTTATGGGAGTCTATGAGGTCCTGGATTTCATGTCGGAGGTGGGCACAACTGTCAGTTTCGTGGCCATTTTGCTGGTGGAAGTGACAATAACGGTTTATGTTGAGGTGTGGTGGTGGGGGATTGGAAGTGGTTTAACCTCTAAGGGTTTTAGGAGTCCTTGCCTTGCTAACTTCTCAAGCACCTTAGACAAAGGTCTACCCAGGTTGGAGAAACGCCGATTTTTGATGGCAGCAATCTCAGCGAAAACAGGCTGGGCGCCTGATGGTCCCTCGACAGTCCTCCTGTTTAGGCCATAGAACTTCCTATTCTCAGCTTCCTCTTTCTCGATATCCATGACAGTCTCCCTCAACTGTCGAAAATCCGTAATCATGGAGGTCATCCTCCTCAACTTACCATAGATAGAGGGCTTGGTGCCCTTGATGATCACTTTGATTTGGTCATTCTCCGAGGGCCAAGTCTGCATTTTCAAAAGCTCGCTTCTCCAGCGATCCACATAATCTTTGAAGCTCTCCTCCGGATTCTGTTTGGTGTTCTCCAAGTTGCGAAGTGACAAGTCGATCTCCAAATCTGTTACGTATTGATTCAGAAAGGCCTCTACCAATGCCCTCCAATCGTCCTTGACTTTCCTCTCAAGGCTGTGATACTATACCACGGGTGCTCCCTCAAGCGACATCCCGGACATCTTCTGGACCTGACGCTTCGACAAACCTACTGAACTCATCACAGAGACATACTGCCTGAGATGGACCCTCGGATCCCCGTTCCCATTGAATTTGGCTATATCAGACATCTTAAACTGAGCCGGAAACTGTTCCTCAAACGTCATTGCCTCATAGTCTAGCAGATCTTCATGCATGCCCCTCATCTTGCGGGTAACTGATTCTACCTGATCGCGGAGTTTTTGCAATTCAGCCTGAGACCCGACTATCCTTCCCGCGGCATAATCAGCCATATCATCATCGAAGACAGGGATGTCATCATTCAACCTGTTTGGAGGGTCCTCATGCCTCACATTCTCAGAGCCTCCCCCAGCGCGGGGCACGACCATATTAGCCATAGCGGTAGTCAAAGCTTGCAGTTGCTCAGTAACCTTAGTAAGACTCATTTCCAGCTGATCCATACGGGATACCTCATTCTCTTATTCGCTCATGTTTACTGACGGCCTTTTGACGAG
The DNA here is from genome assembly GCA_019454045.1 of Zanthoxylum bungeanum. Taxonomy (NCBI): domain Eukaryota; kingdom Viridiplantae; phylum Streptophyta; class Magnoliopsida; order Sapindales; family Rutaceae; genus Zanthoxylum; species Zanthoxylum bungeanum. The sequence goes on from SKCR01030779.1 coordinate 63,568, forward strand.
TCTGCCCTATTCCCTAACCCAACAGGTATCTATGGTGTCTCTTAAAACCGTATGTTAGCATGTATGCATGCGATACATGGAATATACAAGTCGGCCCATTATCATTTCGAAGCATTCAATCATACTATTGCGCGGTGCAAACTTGTCCCAGTTGAAAAAGGCCCAACAGGTTTACACTTTTGCGATAACATGGCTAAACGATTTCAAATGATAGAAGCCCTAAACGTAAAATGGCCCATCGGCATTTTAGAAGCTTTTTGGCCCGATTGCCATAAAGCACGGACTCGTCCCAGTTTAAATGGCCCAACAAGCCCATACCTCATGACAAAAGGTCCAACTGAACCCAAATGACGATGGTCCCAAACGCAAGCATAAAGGAATAATTTCTATTGGTCCTACAACTACAGTTCATATGCGGGTTTATAGGGGTATAGACAAAGGCTCCCGCTGGCAAAGGATTGCCCACAACTAGGACTCCCCACTCAAGGGTTCAAGCGACCAAGTGAGCGAACCTTTTTTATACCTTAAGGTACGTGCCAACGAGTTATGGTGCATGACTGACTGTCAAATGGATTTCCTATTGAAGATTCCCCAAAGGGAGGGTGAAGCAGACTCTCTTAAATACCCAAGCCTCTTATGCTCTTATCGCCTTGGAGATAGGAATAAACAATAGATCCTCCAAATTAGTCCATCACAGTAAGCTTCTAGTGAATGATTATCTAGGTGTCTTCACAGCTTTTCCTTATAGAAAGGTAGTGAATGAAGGAAGACACCAAACCATTACTTAGCTCTAACAATGCCTTTGATTAAACCCCTTCAACCCACGGTAAACACGGTTAACTAAAACAAAAATCACAAACATTACAAGGCATTATTTTGGGGCCGATTCTTTATCCCCAGTGGAGTCGCCAGACTATAGGACATAGAAATTGGCAACGCTGTTCCAGGCTCGCGGCCTAGTCAGGAGTACGGAGTAGCCCATAGAGGAACTAAACCGGAGAAATAAAATAGAGTCGCCACCCAGTGTGAACTGGGAAAATGATTTAAGGCCGCACTCACCCCTCGCAAGGGAAGACCTCAAACCGTTGGGTTCAGAATGGTCCCTTACTTATGCCAATTGTAATGAACGGATTTATGTAATAATATAACCGAGTCTACACAACAACAACCTACATATAAGTTTGTATACTACCTATATCTAAGTTTGCATGCATAAAAGTAAGTCGGAATAACGGCAAGCACATAATCTCATGCATACATTAAATCGCTAAGCATGGCCATGTAAATAAATAATAATCTAAACATAAACGTAGAAGAGACATAATCAAGTTCCTAATGCGAAAGAAATAACTAAATCATATTTGGAATAATCAACCTATTGTAGGCATTGCATTTTTGCATATCAGCCCAATGATGAGCCTCGAATGGAGGCATTACTTTTTAGTTGCGGAAGTTGCAGGAAGCGGTCGCCGGAAGGGAAGGGTCAAGAATTGACATTTTTATTGGATTTGGTTCGCTTGTTCAAGCTTCGGGTTCGCTCGTTCGGTCTCAATTTTAAAATTATCCTCGGGCCCGGTTCACAAAAAATCCCACACCTCACGCCCATTCCGTGCAATAAACAACCAAAGCCCCATGCTTCACGCCCCCTCCCCCACTTTCAATAATGATTCCACAAAAAACCAAGCCTCCCACGTGAACCATTTTCTCTCTTCAAGCCCCACATGCCACCTTTCATCAACCAAAATCAAACAACCAAACAAATACTACACATACATTATCCCCTGCATCCTCCATGCGTCACTACCCAAACAATAATAAACAAAACAACAAGCACAAACTAACAAAACCCATGCAACCACCCTCCACCCATCCGCAATCAACATTATTCCCCTGCACCATCCATAACCACTCTGCACGCCCATACTACTACCCATAAGCACCCATGCTGTCTCTCCCTCTCTCACTTCAAAGACAACTACCATATAAACCCTTCATCACCTTCATGCAGGGGAGGATGGGGACTCACCAAAATAAAAAGAATCTCACAAAATAAAAGACCCAGCTCCCTATCTCTCAATTACTCACGCCCAACATTCACCCTCTGCAGCACCACGCCCATTATCAACGCTCGTAACAAACTGCCTTCACACCACACGCTGCCATCACTAGCAAACACAAATGAACCCAACAAACTTAAAACCAGCCCCTAAAAGCGCACATTGCAGCCACAGGTATTGCCCAGTTCAGCGCATCATCTATCCTCCTGCACGTTGCCTTACTCCACGTTAACTGCCCCTAAGTCTTTCAAGCCCTCATGCCACACAGCTATGATTCACGGCAATGATAAAAAACCCTAGCTCTCCATCATCATCTCTCAGCAACCCTCACAAAAACAAAACAAACTGATCCTTCACGCCATTCATCAGCCATAGTTGAAAAAATCCCCCCATACACGTGTAATAAACCCTAAAGCCACCCACAAACACGTAGCTAACCCTCACCACACTCGCCTCACTCCCCTCTCTGCTCCCATATAAAGGAACCCTAAAGCCACACATATCACACGTTGAAACCATTATCCACTCATGCCACATCCACTAACCAAAACCCCACGCACCATGAGCCCACACAGCTAGCCACCAAACACGTCCCTGCCTACGCCCATCACTGCCACTTACAAGCAGCCCTTCATGGCCAAACGCCTCACACGTGAACACCCTAGATCACTGAACCCATGCATACATGTTGCCATGAAACATTAAGCTAACAACCCCTTAACCGACTAAGTTAACAAGCAAACTGACCAAAGAACCCAGCTCTTTCAAACTATGCAAACCATGCACATGCAATAAACCCCAGATTACCCTCACACTGCCGAAACATAGCCTATGTAACTACCCCTCACTGTCTCACTGCTCGCTCATACCTCAAGAACCAGCTTTTGTTCTCGCCACCAGTAGGCCACTACTCACACACGTCCTCTGTCCACGCACTCACTGCCAGCCGAGACCAAGTAACGCCAAGACTTGCCTCTTCACAACCCATGCAGCCCCATGCACGTGTAATAAGCCCCATGCATACAGCCCTCCAAAACAGTGAACAAACTTGAGTGGAAACGATAACCCTAGACATGCACACGTGAAAATTCCCCTGGAATCGTGAGAAAAATTGTCCCGAAACCACGAGTGAAACGGAGAAAATGGCGAGTTAAAATAGTGAGAAAAATAAAGAAAACAGCAAGCAAAAACAGCGAGTGAATCAGAGAAAACCGCGAGTGACAGCGGAAAAAACAGTAGAAATAATGGACCTGTGAAAACAGCGAAATAGCGGACCAGTGAAAACAACAAAATGATATCCCTTCCGGCACCGTGGAACGCACTCCCGGAAAGCGACTTAAAAGGTAAGACCTGAGGGCACCCTTTTATTTATTATCCTATATTTTTAGTTATTTTATTGTTTTATTTCGCACGATTATTGTGAATTGGTGCATGATGTGATTTCTGGGTGAACGGAATATGTGTTCTCTCTTGTGTATATCGGATGGAAACCCGGACGTAAATTCCGTAGCCGAATCCGAATGGACGGTATTGCGGTTGCACTCGGGATACAATGCCACGTATCACTTGAGAGACACACGTATTTCGTTTCATCCAAACCTTGTATTTGAGCATGATTAGGTTGCTAGTATGTTGTTTATTCCTTAAGCATGATTAGGTTGTTAGTATGTTATTTCCCTATGTATGTTATAGTTATTTACTTCGCAATAGGAGTTTTATCTATGTTTATGCCTAGGTTGCTATCTAGTTTTCATTTTTGATGATTCAACATGCTCATTGTGTGATATCGTATGTTTGCCGTTGTGATAATTACTTTCAAAGCATGATGACTTAGACATAGGATTTATTTTTATGAATGCGAACTAGATTTAGGTTATTCTTGGACATGTATGTTGTGTAGACTTGGTTAAATTATTGCACAAATCCGCTCATTACAAGTGGCATAAGTAAGGGGCCATTCCGAACCCAACGGTTTGAGGTCTTCCCTTGCGAGGGGTGAGTGCAGCCTTAAATCATTTTCCCGGTTCACACCGGGTGGCGACTCCATTTTATTTCTCCGGTTTAGTCCCTCGCGGGCTACTCCGTACTCTCGACCGGGCCGCGAGCCCGGAACAGCGTCGTCCATTTCTGTGTCCTACACCTATCATGCATAAAAAATAACACACTAAACAACCTAATCATACATAAAAGTAACATATTATTTCTAATAAACAACAAATAAACATAAGATCGGATGACACGAAATATGTGCGTCTCTCAAGCGGTACGTGGCATTGTATCATGAGTGCAGACCGCACTACCGTCCATTCGGATTCAGCTACGAAATTTATGTCTGGGTTTCCATCCGATATACCGCAAAAGATAACACATATTTCATTCATCCCATGGCCACAACTTACATGAAACTATAATACGGATGCGAAGAAATAATAATAACTAACGGAAAGAAAGTTCGGAAATAAATAAAAAGGTGCCCTCAGGTCTAACCTCTTAAGTCATCTCTTGGAAGCGCGTTACACGGTTGTGGGAAGGTTTGATGCTCCGCAACTTTTCTGATTTACTGGTTCGTTGTTTTCCTTCGTTGCCTCACTATTTTGGGCTGTTGTTTCCTCTGTTTTACTGCTATTTTTTTGTCACTGTTTTTGCGGTAATTGGGGACTGTTTTCGCTTACTGTTTTATGGTAATAGAGGTGTATTGGGGCTGCTGTTTGTGCGGTTATTTGGGCAGGTTTTCTGGGGCTGATTTTTGGTAGTTTCAGGGTGCAGTTTGGGTGCAGTTTGCGGTGTTTATGGGACTGTTTAGAGCTGATTTTTGTTGATGTTTTGGCATGAATTTAAGGTGAAGTTTAGGGCTGGTTTTGCAGTTAAAGAGTGGCTGATTTGTGGTGTATTTTGGTGCGTGAAGTGGAGGTTGATTTGTTGAGTCAGAGGCGTGAAGTAGAGGCTGATTTGAAGGTACGTGAACTAGCTTCAATGTAAGGGTATTGTGGTGTTGATGTGGTATGCGTGAATGAGGATGGCGAGTGTGTGAGTTGGCTTATGGTGAGAGAGAAGGAGGCCGTGAATATTAGGGTTTATTTCTTCTTTTATGAGTGGACATGAGAATGAGCTAGGGCCTCCAAGAGTTGGGTTTAGGCTTCTTTTTATAGGCAAGGGTTGGGGTTGTCCTTATGTGAATAGGGAAAGAATATTGTGTAATTATGGGGGATATTTAATTTATGTATCATAAGGAAATGATCTCTTCAATTTAGGAAGGTGATTTGATTTGATTTGATTTTATTTTTATTTAGTTTAGGAAAGGGATTTAATTTAATTAGGAATATAGTTTATGGAATTTAATTTGAAATCTTTTAATTTGGGAAGATGATTTGGTTTAATTTCAACATGTGTTTTAATGTGTGGGTTTGTTATTTTGGAAGGAGATGGGCATGGAATTGGTCTTTTTGGGCGTGTACTTGGGCTCTTTGGTGGCCTTGGTGTGTGGCTTGGTGTATGACTTGCGGGGGTTTTTTGGGCCAAGGATAAGTTTTAAAATCAGGCCTAACGAGCACCCCAAGCTGCAGCAAACGAATTAAATCCAATAAGGTATCAATTTCTTTTCTGACTTTTCCCTTTCAAACGTCTGTTTTCCGCCGACGACTTCCACCACACTTAAAGAGTAGTTCCTCCATACGAGGCTCATCATCGGGACTTATATGCAAAAATCCAGTGCCTAAATGGTACAAATTCCATACAGCCGACCTCATTCATCATCAAAAACAGAAATCACAATACAAATTCCTTACAGTTGATCTTATACATCATCAAAATCAGTGAAATATAACGTAATTGCTTGAAACTCACTTTTGAAAATAATTTTCTAAAATAATAAAATAAGAGTGTCTAAATGCGTCATAAAACTAATCAAGCATCCAATATCCAAGTCTCGCGCCCTGACCAGACAATGAATGAATCAAGCTCATATCGACAGAGGATAACATGTCGACCCATTTCAGATGGATATGACCCTATACAAGCACCACGACAAGTTTAAAAACCATAAAACACATAAAGACATAGTAAGAGCGTTGAAGGAGAAACATATCATATCATAACATAAGCGAATTCAACTATGTCTCAAATACATATCTTTCAAAAGCAAATTTTTTTGAAGATAAACTTTTCAAAATACTTTTCAGAAAACTATAAACAAAAGTATCCAAATATATATCATTAAACTAATCTGCTGTAAACACAATCAAATTCCAAAAACAATATCTACATAAACCTGTATCAAACGTCCAAGAACCAACTCAACTAGATAAAGAATTCAAGCGTCCAATGCTTAAGTCGCACGCACAGATCAGGAAATGAATGAAATAAAACCATGTCTCATGGTAGCGGGTCGGTCTATTTTCATATGGATGGGAACTTATACAAGCACCACAATGATTATAAAAATCATCAAATAAATAAGAACATAGTACGAGCACCATGGCGGAAACATATCATATCTCATCAAAACGAAACCTAATGAAACAAAAGCAAATCCTTTTCGAAAAAAATCGAAAAATAAATAAACAAGGGTATCCACACACATGTCAGGCACATCACAAAACATATCAAATCCATCATCCATTAGCAAGTAGCTAATAAATGACAAAACAATAATATTCTATCACAGACTTTTTCAAAAGAGAGTCATGCCGACATATCTATATGTATATATGTATATATGTATGTATGTAAGATAAATTTTTCAAAATACTTTTCAGAAAACTATAAACAAAAGTATCCAAATATATATCATTAAACTAATTTTCTGTAAACGCAATCGAATTCCAAAACCAATATCTACATAAACTTGTATGAAACGTCCAAGAACCAACTCAACTAGATAAAGAATTCAAGCGTCCAATGCTTAAGTCCGCACGCACAGATTAGGAAATGAATGAAAAAAACCATGTCTCAGGGTAGTGGGTCGGTCTATTTTCAGATGGATGGGACCCTTATATAAGCACCACAATGATTATAAAAATCATCAAACAAATAAGAACATAGTATGAGCACCATGGCGGAAACATATCATCTCATCAAAACAAAACCTAATGAAACAAAAAAATCATTTTCGAAAAAACCGAAAAATAAATAAACAAGGGTATCCACACACATGTCAGGCACATCACAAAACACATATCAAAATCATCATCCATTAGCAAGTAGCTAATAAATGACAAAACAATAATATTCTATCACAGACTTGTTCAAAAGAGAGTCATGCCGACATATCTATATGTATGTATGTATGTATATATGTATGTATGGTATGTATGTATGTATGTATGTCCACCAATTGTTGACAAATAACTTATGCATCAAGATAAAATATCGTCATTCCACAATCAATTTAAGAAAGGTCATATCGACATATCAATATGCAAAATACACACACATATATATACATACACACATCATTTCTACAAACAAACAATAACTAACGTATTGGTATTCATCACATATTATATAATAATAACCGCAGTCGGGGCAATCTTCAAGCTTACCACGAATAATAATTTATTTGCAAGAATGAAAATATTATATAATATGTAATTTAGCATAAGATATTTTACAATAAATATGATACTTCGGGACCCATAAATAATATTTCATGTTCTAAAATAAGAAAATATTTGATAATTTTTAAATCACAATCTTTTCAACTCTTCTGAAGTTTTTTTATATTGAAATCAATATATTTTTCAAAAATTACAAAATCAATTAGTAATTTTAATAAAATCACATGAGAAATTGGATATTAACATATCTTTTTTATTATAATTATTTTCTATTGTAACGTCCCCAATCCAGAGATGTTAACGATAGAGAATAGGCTGTCCTATTCTCTTAAGCCTTTGACTCTCTAACAACTGCTAATCTCATTTCATATTTAAACTCAAGCATGAGACCAATGCCCAACTCATCAACATAAATACATAACACTTCTCATACCAAGTACTCAATTTTACTACACATTACAACTCTGACAGGGAACACTTATAATGCATTACACATATATAATCATTATTATATAACATATATGATACATGATATTTCCTGACTCTGACTGAACTGAACTATGTCTCTTACTTGACCTGGTAGACCAACTCCCTAGTTACTTCCATCAGTATCCATCCTCCCGAGCTCATCCTCCGGGTAAACCTGCAAAAAAAAACACTGGGAGTGGGGGGTTAGATCGTTTGAACGATCTAAGTGAGAGGACAAATCAAATGAAAACTGATTCTTTCTGAAAATTCATGGTTCTGAAAATCGAAATCCTCCCAGAGAATATTCTTTTCTAAAATCTCTTTCTTATTGGTTCCGGAATTCACCACTTTTGTCTCACTCCCTTGTTCTTCAATCTCTTCCTTAGGATCTCTCAATTTATGTGATTTGAACTCTTTTATTGTGTCTAATGAGCCTCTCTAGGATTTTGGATGTAATTTTATACTTATAGGAAACCCTGGAGTCCTATTGGACATAAGCTACTGCTTATTCTGAAGTGTCTGAAAATTCACTGTAGTATTGCGACGCCAGAAGTTGGCGCCGCGGTGCCAAATCCTCGGGAAAATTGTGTGAAACATGCTGGGCATCGTGACACCAAAAGTGGCGTCGTGACGTCACTCCTTTTCCCAAGATGAGTATTTTTCACTTGTGTTGTCTGCTTTTTCTCGCGTGCTTCTGATGCATTCATAAACTCCCAAACCCGTACAATTGCTCCAAATCCATGCTCTAATATTGTCTATCAATAAAACACTAAAGAAATCCAAATACATTAAATCACATGGAATCTACAAAATAATAAGCTGATAATGCATAAATAAGTTTAGAAATCACCCTTATCACTTACTGAAAAACGTAATTCTTTTGAAAAGCGTTTCTGAAAACTCATTATAAAACTCATCTTCCTGAGAAATATGTTTCTAGAAATCCAGTCTGAAAATATATTTCTGAAAAGTCTATATCCGAAAACTCTGTATTTGTATATCTGGCGCATGGGGTGTCCCATGTCACCGTCCCCCATATGTAAAATCTGGCGCTTATGGGCATCCCTATGTACGTAAATATCTGGTGGTCTTGGGGCGTTACGTCTCGCCGTCCCCCAAGCCATAAATCTGGAGTCGGGGTGCGGATCTATGCTACCCTCCATACTCAAATCTGGGTTCTAGGGGCATCAATCATCCCTCGTCCTGAGCTGCGTGTGCACACGATATCTGGATCCGTCAACTCCATATCTGAGTCAAGTTATATAATGAGGTGGGTTTTCCGCCATGCCTCGAAAACATAAAATCATGTTACTGTAATCATCTTTTTTCTAAATCATTTCTCAAAATATTCTTTATCAAACTATATCTGGAAGTAAACTCGGCTAATGCCCTAAATACGGAAAAGTAAGTATGATATTAAAAATAATATAATGAAAATCAACTTAAGGAAAAAGTGTCCACTCACATATTTGGAATCTGGCTAGCATAACTTCCTTTCGTTGAAGAAGATTGTGATTCCTGCTATAATTCTATGATTTGATAGACTTAGTTAGAATATACTCATGTATTATGTTTCAAAACTAGACTAAATCTTTCAATTCAAGTAGTTTTGTTAATACTAGCGTGAAGTATCATGCTTGTGACATGTTGTAATGTATAAACATGGGGTGATAGGAATCCTTAAGGTGGTCTCTAACATCTTAAGCTGTGATTGAAATGAAAAGAATTTGTTTTTTGCCACAACGTCGCGACGCCAATCTTTAAGCATCGCGACGCCTATAATAGCATAACAAGGAAGAGAGTAATTCCAATTTAGCATCGCGACACCAGGGTTCGAGTGTCACAAAGTTGCTCTTTGCGTCGCTACTCCAGCGTCGCGACGCCCTTACTTCCAGACCCAAAACAGAGAGCATTCACATGCTCGTTGTCACGATGCCAACCCAGACGTGTGCGACACTACCCACCTGTTTTCAGGCCAAAAATTAATTATTCATGACACTTCCCAAGGCAATTCCAACATCTTCATCTATATTTCAACATGTTGGAACATTAGTCATCACAAACTATAATTCTCCCAATACATCACATACAATTGACCAAGAGTTTATTTTTCCACCTTTGAACTTTCCACCTTGACCAAACCAAGTTCATATATTAACATCAATCCAACACTTGAATAAGTATCATTCAATAATAATGAAACAATAATAACCCCCATTTTATTTGATGAATTTCGGCCAGCCCCTAAAAGGAAAGAATAATTGGCATCTAACATAATTTTGCTTAATCCATGAGTATAAGATCATACAATACATGAATATCCTTACTACTTATAACATTTAGGCACAAATACAAAATGAGATTAGGGTTCAAATCAAGAATGACAATTTGGGACTTTTAGTTCTTAAGTCCAAAACTGAAATTAGAAGAGAGAAAGGAAATTATAACTCACTTTGCATGAGACATAAGCTTTGAGATCAAGACTATTTGTTTCTAAATTTTCCTCTGAGCTTCTCTCAGAGCTCCCAGCTCCCCCATGTTTTTGACCAAAAAGAATGATAAGGGTGGTGAATAGTGCAGGTTTTATAATGAGAAGGGCTGATGCCACATCACCAACTTGTAGATATTTTCGAAATTACTGTAGTTGCCACGAAAATCTCGATTTTTTACTTATTTCAGATTCGAATTTGGAAAAATATTGAACGTAAAGGTTGTAGGTCTCGATCTTAAATTTTCCGAAGATATAAAATTCATAAACATCGAAGTTCGTATGAGAAATATACGGCCCAAATACCATGTACTATCCATAGTGGAATATCGTACAGCTTCGTATCAAGATTTCGAGGAATTTTACCGATTGTTCCTAAAGTCATTTTATGAGTGTATAGGGGTCCAAACTAATTTTATATTATGTAACACTCATTCCCCAATGTAACAGTAATCGGAGATTGCCGGACGTTACATTTATAATAATTATGTAAATTACATATGTATTACCAAGATCATTATGGTTTTAACATGTGCGATTTTAATCTTAGACTTCAAATACATGCTTCGGGAATTTATCTTAACACAATAATTTTAATTTTTCGGATGTCTGGATAACAATTCCATTTCAAATATAGTTAATGAATTTTATGACTTCCGACATACGGACTACAGGTCCGAAATGCTTTAAATTTTGCTTATTTCTTTAGGCGTATGGACTACAGGTCCAATTATCTTATAATTTTGGCCAATTATATAATTCGATCATCATTCGTATTTTTACTTTCAAGATCCTGGATATTGCTTTTCTAATACCACTAATAACAACAAATGTAAATATATTTTCCACATTAATCTTATGTCAATTTCTAAATTATTTTATATACCAACATATAATTGATAGAAAAATCTTTCGTTTCTCATAAATAGGCCCATTGTAATCTTTAAATATTATAAACTATTGCAAGGGCGACTAAGATCCCTTGATCATTTACATGCATGTTTTCTTAGGGTAATTTGACTCTCTTTATTTTTCACCATATACCTCTTTAAGGATAATTGAGATTCAATTTCTTGTTGGTTTATATACACTTCTTAAGTGTAATCTATACAAATTTTATATAATCAATATTTTTACTATATAGGCAAAATTGTCTCTTCACGAACCTCAATTATTCACACATTTTTCATATCATCTTCTCGTGAATTAAAATATTTTCAATAAGTAATTTATCATGTTTCATATGTTTTATATATATTGGTATTACCACTTGATTTATCACGCTTCAGGCATTCATATATCCATTTATATGACTGTAATCCTTCAAGGATATCAATAAGTGATCTTTATCACTTTTTCTATATCAATAAATTCATCCAATAATTAATTAATAATGTATGTAAGATAATCCTTTAAACTTCAGGTTCGAAACAATTTACATAAAAATTTAGATAAGATAAAATGATATATAACATTGTGATAATATTTTATCATTTGTTGCATATAGCTTTCATTCCCCTCATGATGAGAGGACTTTTTCATCAATGTTGATAATCAATAAAATATATGTAACAAAATGATTAACTATAAAAGGTTTAGGCAAAAAATAATAATTGATAAGTCATACAAAATAAAAATTTCCCAGTCATTACTAGAATTCCATTTTAATTGATTTATATAAAAAAAAATTAACACTAACAAATCTAATACAAAAAGTAATAATAAAAAAAAATACTTTAGCTTTTTGATGAAAATCCACACACACATATATTAATATATATATATATATATATATATATATATATATATTCCGACAATATAATACGTAATTGATAGTCATATATTTTACAAATTAATTATCATAATAAAGTTGTAACACTCCGCTAGAGACATGGTGCTACCGGCAGGAGACAGGATTGACCCATCTCCATAAGCCTCTGAATTTACCGAAAATTCGGCATGATGTATCCTAAAACTGGACAACCCGGATCACAGTCCAGCATCAAAGAGAATCTAAAAAGACATCAAACAAATGAAAGGACCTCAAGTCCACAAAAATCTCATCAAAATCATATCCTAAGGGCTCCACCCACATCATCTATCAACACTCAAGGGCTTTGTGCCCACAACATCATCAGCAATCAAAACACTTACTTAATATTTACAAATAGCATGCCCAGCACGATAAATAAAATATTAATCCCAAATCCTACAGTTTTAAAGTTTATCCCAGGACACTTGCGAGGGTGACTGTCGATTGGGTGATTCACGTCTCGAGCATAACTTCCAAAGCTGTAGTGGTTGACTAATCTAGAGGCCAACCTGCAAAACTAGCTACTGTTTTGGTGTGAGTTATAAAAACTCAGTAAGTAACCCTACACAACCAAAACATAAAAGTCAAACATGCTATAACATTCACTATCTATATATATATATATATATATTGTTGGACAATTATGACCCATTGCATCACTATTTGTAAAAGACATTGTGGTTTTTGTACAAATTAACTACGTGACAAAGGAAATTGCTATTTTAATATTTTGTAATTGGATTACTTGAATACATATAAATGATAAAAAACCTTATGATTAGTTCCAGATTAATAAGATATAAGACAGTATTAATCCACGAACGGTTTAAACATTAAATATACCTAGTCATAGTATTATCGAGACTGGACATCGATAATGAAAAATAGACTAGTATTACACTTTTGGGCGTTATGGAAGCTTAACGGCATAGTTCTCATATATTTAAGTATTGGATACTTATGCAAGTGTGATAGGAGGTTTTGTTAGCCGTTGGACCGGGACAAAGCTTCGCTCTGGATAGACTCCTCGGAATCCTATTAGTAGTATGACTATGTTGTTGGGTTTTCTAGGTCAAACCAAGATCAATTAAGCAAGAAATCATGTGAATACAACAAAGTAAGAATGCAGAAAATACTTATAATGATCGTTTTGGATGTAGAAGAGAAGTTCAAAACTTTGCCTCCATGGTTGTTGCTCCAAGCTTTCTTTGATGTATGCTGAGCTTCCAATCTTTGAATCTTGAATTCCAAACTCATGGAAAGGTTTCCCTATCACATTTGAATGATCTCTTTATGTGCTAGCAAAGGAAAATTTTGCAACAAAATTTCCTTGTTTCTTCTTGCAACTCTCGGCCAAGCAAGATGATGGAGAGAGAGAGATGCATTTCGTTTTTGAGAGAAAGAGAAGGAATGAATGTATTGTGTCTTTGATTTCAAAAATCAAATATCATTTACCAATTTTCCAAAATTGGTACAGTCATTATCACATCAACTTAAATAATGCTTGTGTAAGAAACAAGCAACCATCAAATCCCATATACTTATATCACCAAAAAGTTGATAAAGTTGACTAGGTGATGTGACAAGTGTGGGGCCCACTTTAATTCAAAATCGAAGTGGGCCCGCAAACACTCCCGGGCTTGGGTTCGCTAATTTCGAATTAACAAATTTTCCATTGCGACGTAATTAAATCAAATTTAATAAAAATAATTATGCCTAGTAAAATTACTATTCACGTCGCTCGCGAATTAATTCTAAATTAATTCGTTCGCCCGTATTAAAATCCAATTCTAATTCCGTCATGAAATCTAATTTCATTTAATATATCGAATATATTATTTTACCGATTAATTCCAAATTAATCGTTTTTCTCTCTTCTAATAGAATTTTATCCCATATAAAATTTCTCCGTAATTAATCCTAGATTAATTTTCTCTCTCATCTAATTAATCCCAGATTAATTATGTTTGATTCATACGTCATCGGTGAATCTTCGGGAAGCGACCCATGAGATCCCTGGATATGTTGGCAGTAAATCCGGTTGTCGGACTATCCGAACACGTACATACCTAGTACTACGTTTTTTACCGATTTACAGGACATGGTTGGCTTCTAGCAAAGCACCGTGCCTACCCAATTCTCCAGAAATATTCTTTTAAGGAATATGAATCTGGTCAGGCGTAGTATACGTAGTATTGCGTATAACGATCCAGTATCGAATGTCACATGCAAGGCTTGGGCTGGAATTGTGTCTGTCTTATACGAAGCACATATCGAATCTCTAGTAACTAGTCTCCATAATCAGATAATCATGACCTAGTCATATTATCCTGATGATTGCATACTAAAGAGTACTAGTTTCGTATCGTGCGTGATCATCATCTCCATATGACTGGAGTGATACTTCCATCTTGACATCACACCCAATACACTACGATTCTCAATATACCCAGAAGAGGCGTACACAGAACCTGTTAAAGCCCCGGACGACCAAAACCAAAGTATATTGATTATCGCAATATTCGCGATGCAGTCTTAGGTTAAGACCAAATACACCTACCCTGATTCGGACTCTCATAGACACATAGTCATACTACCAATGGGATTCCGAGGGGTCTATCAGAGCGAAGAGGTGTCCCGTACCATCGGTAAACACACCTCCTATTACACTTGCATAAGTATCCAATACTTAAATATATGAGAACTATGCCGTTATGCTCCCACAACGCGTACAAGTGCAATACTAGTCTATTCCGTATTATCGATGTCCAGTCTCGATAATACTACGACTAGGGGTATTTTAATGATTAAACCATAGTGGATTAATACTGTCTCATATCTTATTAATCCGGAACTAATCATATGGACTTTTATCATTTATATATCTTGGTAATCCAATTACAAATGATAAAAGAGCAATTTCCTTTGTCACATAGTTAATTTGTACAACAACACCATGTTCTGTACAAACAGTGATGCTATGGGTCATAATTGTCCAACAATCTCCCACTTGGCCTATAGCCAATCACTCAAGTGTCCTACACTTGAACTATGTACGGGTCGCTCAAATTTCTACTGAGAAACAGCTTTCGTCAATGGATTTGCAAGGTTATCATCTGATGCGATTTATTCGATCATCACATCGCCACGATGTATGATCTTACGAATCAGATGAAACAGTTGAAGTACATACTTGGATCATTGATGAGACCATTAATTCTTTAGCCTGTGATGTAGCTTAGCTCAGCCGCTAACAGAACTACACCTAATCTAATTAGGATTATATAGATCCAAAATGCTTCTTTTGCTACCTCAGCTACAACAATATTTCTCTTTTGTTGTTTATTCGGCAACAGTATCTTGCTTGGAAGATTTCCAGCTCACTATTCCGTTATTCAAACCATATAGTATCTTTATTACGACCTAGAGTCATTTTTATCGGTTAGGAAACTTGCAACAGTGAACCCAGTCACTTCAAGTTCTCCTTCTCCATAGTTTAAGAAAGCATCCTTAATTCATCTAAGATACTTAAGGATGTTCTTAACATCAATCCAGTGACTATCACTAGGATTGGCCTGATTGTGACTCCATATGCTCAAAGCATATGAGACACCAGGTCGCGTACATATCTTTCAATGTACGAGTTCTCGGAGAGTGCCAACAATATTTAGATCTATCTTAGTAGATCCTTATTCCTAGAATAAAGGTTGTCTCTCCCAAGTATTCTACGGAGAATTTTCATGAAAGCCAAGCTTTCACCGATTATATTATGGGAATGTCATTTCCAAGAAATGATATGTCATCATTATATAGGACAATCATTGTCAGTGATCTCCCACTAACCTTCTTATATACACAAGAATCATTTTCGTTTTGAATTAAATCATATACCATTATGATCTTATCAAAACGTTAGTTCCAAGAACGCAATGCCTTCTTCAATCCATAAATGGATCGATTTAACTTGCAAACATAGTTTGCATGTTTTGGTACGACAAAACCATTAGGATGTTTATAAACATCCTCCAAAAGGTTTCTGTTGAAGGAAAGCGGTTTTGATGTTCAGCTGCCATATTTCATAAATGAAACATGCAACATTAGCAAGCATTATCCAAATGGATTTTAATCATGGCAACGGTTAAAAGGTTTCGTCGTAATCGACACAATGTTGATAATGATACATTTTCGCTACAAGCCTAGCTTTGTACGTTTGTATGTTTGCCATCCATGTATGTCTTCCTTGAAGACTCATATAGTACCAATAGGCACAATGCCTTTCGGTACAACAACCAGTGTCCAAACTTGGTTGGTATACATGGAATCCATTTCGGACTTCATGGCACTTTGCCATAATAGGGAGTCAATACCTTGTATCACTTCCTCATACGTAGTCAGTTCGTCTTCCTCAATAAGATTGACATCTACATGAGGTGAGATCAAAAACTCATATCTCCCATGTGGTTTTCTGACTCTCTCCGACTTATGTTGTTCTTGTGTATTCGAAGATTATTGGTACAGTTTCATCCCTGATGAACTGTTTTTGTTCCGTTAAGGAATCAGTGCCTAGAACAATATTACTCTGATTTTCATCGAGTTTTACTTTCCTCCCACTTACCACTGCATATAGGTATTCCTCTTAGGAAAACCGCATGGCGAGCAACAATTACATTGTTCTCTTGTGAGTTGTATAAGTACTATACTTTGATTTCCCTAGGATAACCTACAAATTAGGCACTTATCCGATTTGGGTTTTAGTTTGGTATCATCCAAACATATGCCTAGCATTCCCAAATCTTCAGGAATGAGAAAACCCGGTTTCTTTCCTCTTCATATCTAATATGAAATCTGTCTAACATATTTTTCATGGAACCTTATTCAAAATAAGTATTGCACTGTTTAATGCGTATCCCTAGAAGGAAAATGATAGCTCAGAGCGACTCATAATTAACCTTACCATGTCCAACAAAGTTCAGTTTCTCTGTTCGGACACACCGTCAAATTGAGGTGTTCCGTGAAGAGTCCATATTGAAAGAATACTATACTCTTTCATGTGATTGAGAAACTTATTGCTTAAGTATTTTCATCACGGTCCAATCGTGATGTTTTAATACTTTAGTCGGTCTGTCTATCTACTTCGTGTCGAAACTCTTTGAATTTATCAAAAGTTTCTGATTTTATGTTTCACAAGAAACATATAACCATAACGCGATGCCACATCCGTAAAGGTTACGAAGTATTCATATCCACCTCTAGCCTAGCTAGATATGGACCCACTTATGTCACAATGAACGAGGCTAACAGATCGGTGGCACTTGCACTTTTACCAAGTAAAAGGCTTTTTAGGCATTTGCCTAATAAACTAGATTCGTAGACATCATTTGAATTAGAATCAAATTTTTCGTAGTACCCACTCTTCGAAAGTGTTGATATACGAGTCTTGGTAATGTGTCCCAGACAGCAATGCCACAAATAAGTCTCATCTGATTAAATCAGTTTGAGCTATTTGTTTGTCATGTTATACGTTTGAGATTCATTTATATTCAAAATATAAATACTGTTATTCACATCTAATGTGCTTATCTCAATATCATCTTTATAAATAAAACACTTAGTGTTCTAGAATATAAAGGTATACCCGCAACGGGTTATACTAGATATAGAGATAATGTTTCTAGTCAAACTAGGTACATTATAACATTTTCCTAATTTAAGTACATACCCAAAGGGTAGTTCCTAAACTTAGGTTTCTACGGTTAAAATAGCGACTCTCGTCCCGTTTCCGACTCACAGGTAGATCTCAACTGAAGCCAGTCTCATGCTAATCAGCAGATCCTGCACATCAGTACCATATATTTATGTACCAAATCTAGTATCAAAATCCAATTTTGAAACTAGTAGTGAACATGTTTATGACAAACATGCTTGAAGCCGGAGCCTTGCCCCGCCTTCACTTCCTTCATGTCTGCCTTGTCCATACGGCAGTCACGCTTCAGTGACCCCGTTTGCCACATTTTAGGTAGACATCTTGGGATATGTCTTTTGTCTTCCCAGAAGACTGTGATGATTTTGCCTTTGCCCTTTTATTCATATCCTAGAAGCCTTCGGCCAAGCTTTGGCCTTCTGGGATGTCGAATTAAGATATGCCTTGCGCTTCTTGCCCTTTTGGAAACTCTGGCTTTGTCTCCTTGAGCATAGCCATTAACTCTCCAAGATTTTTCTATTGCAATTCGTACTTCTAAGATCTAAGAATAGATTTATGAAGATCCTTAATTTCAACATCATATTATAAGGATCTAATCCTTTGTTTTGACGAAAAAATTAAAGTGTCATTGCATTAAGCATAACGGATTGAGCACTAAAGTTATCATCACCATGAGTTTTCCAAAACTCATGCTCCACTATTTGCTCAACTCCGGGCTCAGGCCCGAGATATCACTCTATCAAATAGAATAACTTCTCAGTTCCTAGGACTATCCTGAGGTTCTATTCCCAATCTGAAAATTGAAGCCGCTTAAAGACATTTTCACACATGATTATGTTTTAAACGCTAATCTTTCAGTTATCTTGATTCCAATAGTCCAACTATCCAATCAACGATTTCGGGTACAATCAAATATAATGATTACTATAGTCTAACTATATAATCAACTACTATTTGATTGGTTAAATTCAAATATATTGATTACTATAATCCAATTATATAATCAACTATAAATGAAGTAGTTTGAATACAGTCCAACTGTTTAATTTAAAACAACAATTAAATATTAGTCCTACTAATATATTTATTAATAAATAATGACGAAAAATGAAATGAGCGCGTATTGGCAAGTATCTAAACGAAATTACAAATTTAATACTTGCCTCCCACTATTTTTCAGCGAGCCTCTAACCCTCTGTTGAGTACTCGGGAATCCTAGTTTCCTAGTGGGCTAGGATCCCGTTAAATAACACACAATCTTGACTTTGGCCAACAAATTGTATGAAACTTAACTAGGTAGATCTCTAAGATCAATTGGATCTCATCCAATTCCTAGATCCAGTAGGTGGACATCCAAGTCCGAAATATATATCTAATATATGCCAATATATCTGATATATTCCCTAACCTTTTTCCTCTAAATCAACTAAGCCTTGGCTTTGGCTCAACAAGCTTAATGATTCTAGTTAAGTGTGACCCATTGACTTTGGAAAGCTTCATAATCGATGTCGATGGACAAGAAGTGATCTTGACTTTGGCCAACAAATCACAACTTGGACAAGACATACGATATGGAACAAGCTTTCATGATTCAAACACATCCGCGATGGACAAAGGTCTTGACTTTGGCCAACAAACCAGTGCCAATCTTGGATCTTGAGAGAGAATCATTCAATGGAAGAAAACATTTAATATTTGTTGAGGGTTTTTCGCATAATTGGCAACCAATTAATTATCTTTGATTAGGTCTCATCATACACCCTAAGCATGCATTCTAAAAGCATAATAAGGCGCGGTAAATAAATAATAATGATATGCGGATGGATATTTAAAACATTTTGTTCCTAGAACAAATCGCTCCATTTCCTCTCCCCGCTAGCACTATTCTTACTTCTACCCCATTACATAACACTTCTAAAGAAACCTCATTTACATTGAGGGGAATAGGTGAGAAGAGAAATACAAAGAATCAAGAGGTAATAGGCTGGACACGCAGGTCCAATTTAATAAATTCTAAATTTATTACAACAATTTCCAAAATTGCCCTCACCCATCTAATATCCATCCGATATACATTATTCATACATCACATCCATGTATTCACACAAAGCATGTTATCAATCAATCTAATCCAATTAATTAATCTTTAATTAATGAGCATCCAATGTTCAAACAACGATTTGATTTGCGCGAGTCCAACTCGTTTAAGAATAAGTACTCAAAGTACAAATTCTTGAATTATATCAAACTACATTATTAAATCCAATTTAATTTGTATTCAATACTAATTCATATTTAATTCCAAATTAAATAATTACACTTTATTAATGAGCCTTTGTGACTTAGATTCTAAATCTAATCTTAGCGGGTCTCAAAGCCCAATTAACATCCAATGTCAATTTAATTAAAGTCCAATGGGCTTTTAATTAATTCCTAGGCATGGGTTTTGGCAATTATGGGTCAAACCCAGATGCCAAGGCCCATTAGAAATCCCCTATGCCAAAAATCAATTTAGGCCCATTAGGCCCAATTAAAATTTTAAAGGCCAATTATCATATTTGGACTTTATGGAAATGGTTTTAGGCCCAATTGGATCCAACCAATTATCCTAAACCAAACTTGGCCCAACCAAGCCCATTAAGCCCAAATACAACATTTATAGCCCAATTCCAAATTAAGCCTAATTAATTAAATTTCAACATTCCAAATATCACAATTTAATTAACTAAAGTGTATAGCCATAATTAATTAGTTAAACTAATATTTCCAAAATACCAATTACACTAATTAATCATGCTTTAAATAATCAACTTATGTCCAAAACAAAATGAAGCAAAATCAATTCCAACATGCTTCCTATAGCTCACGGCAATTAGGGACTTTTTATATCAATTTTGATTTCAATCAATTAAATCACAAACTAATATATCTCATGCATTTTAAACACATCCAATTGTCTAAAATTCAAAAATCACCCAGAGCTACAAATGGTTCACATTCGGCCAAGCCTCAAAATTTGGGGAAAATTAATCCAATTAATTTTTCATCAAATTGATCATGCACAACTCAAATTTAACATATATAAGCATGCTCAAACAAACAATTTGAATAAAACATGCTCAAATAAAAAAAATACCCAAATCAAAGTTTAAGAACCCTAAAAAATTTCATGCTTAATTTAGGCTCTGATACCATTGTTGGGTTTTCTAGGTCAAACCAAGATCAATTAAGCAAGAAATCATGTGAATACAACAAAGTAAGAATGCAGAAAATACTTACAATGATCGGTTTTGGATGTAGAAGAGAATTTCAAAACTTTGCCTTCATGGTTGTTGCTTCAAGCTTTCTTTGATGTATGTTGAGCTTCCAAGCTTTGAATCTTGAATTCCAAACTCATGGGAAAGGTTTCCCTATCACCTTTGAATGATCTCTTTATGTGCTAGCAAAGGAAAATTTTGCAACAAAAATTTCCTTGTTTCTTCTTGCAACTCTCGGCCAAGCAAGATAATGGAGAGGGAGAGATGCATTTCGGTTTTTGAGAGAGAGAGAAGGAATGAATGTGTTGTGTCTTTGATTTCAAAAATCAAATACCATTTACCAATTTTCCAAAAAGTTGGTACAAGTCATTATCACATCAACTTAAATAATGCTTGTGTAAGAAACAAGCAACCATCAAATCCCATCTACTTCTATCACCAAAAATTTGATAAAGTTGACTAGGTGATGTGACAAGTGTGGTCCCCACTTTAATTCAAATCGAAGTGGGCCCGCAAACACTCCCGGGCTTGGGTTCGCTAATTCCGAATTAACGAATTTTCCGTTGCGACGTAATTAAATCAAATTTAATTAAATAATTATGCCTAGCAAAATTATTATTCACGTCACTCACGAATTAGTTCTAAATTAATTCGTTCGCCCGTATTAAAATCCAATTCTAATTCCGTCATGAAATCTAATTTCATTTAATATATCGAATATATTATTTTACTGATTAATTCCAAATTAATCGTTTTTCTCTCTTCTAATAGAATTTTATCCCATATAAATTTTCTCCGTAATTAATCCTAAATTAATTTTCTCTCTCATCTAATTAATCCCAGATTAATTATGTTCGAGTCATACGTCATCGGTGATATGTTCCAGTCTCGATAATACTAAGACTAGGGATATTTTAATGATTAAACCTTAGTGGACTAATACTGTCTCATATCTTATTAATCCGGAACTAATCATATGGACTTTTATCATTTATATATCTTGGTAATCCAATTACAAATGATAAAAGAGTAATTTCCTTTGTCACAAAGTTAATTTGTACAACAACACCATGTTCTGTACAAACAGTGATGCTATGGGTCATAATTGTCCAACATATGTGTCTATTGGAATCCGAATCAGGGTAGGTGTTTGTGGTCTTAACCTGAGACTTGCATCGCTAATACTTGCGACAATCAGTACGCTTTGGTTTTGGTCGTCCGGAGATTTAACAGGTTCTGTGTACGTCTCTTCTGGGTATACTGAGATTCATAGTGTATTGGGTGTGATGTCAAGATGGAAGTATCACTTCAGTCATATGGAGATGATGATCACGTAGGGATACAAAACTAGTACTCTTATATGCTGCAGCTATCGGGATAATATGACTAGTTCATGATTATCCGATTACAGAGACTAGTTGCTAATGATCCGATATATGCTTCGTATGGGGCAGACACAATTCCAGCCCTAGGCCTAGCATGTGACATATGATACTGGATCGTAATACGCAATATATTGTATATTATACCTGATAAAGATTATATATTCCTTGTTGACTATTTCTGGAGAATTGGGTAGGCACGGTGCTTTGCTAGAAGTCAACTATGTCCTGTAAATCGGTAAGAACGTGGTACGGGGTACGCACGTGTTCGGATAGTCCAATAACCGTATTTACTGCCAACATATCCAGGGATCTCTTGGGTCACTTCCCAAAGATTCACCGATGACATTTGACTCGAACAGAATTAATCTGAGATTAATTATGAGAGAGAAAATTAATCTGGGATTAATTAATTACGGTAAGAATTTATCTGGGATAAAATTTAAATAAAAGAGAGAAAGCGATTAATTTGGAATTAATTGATTAAATAATATATTGGATATATTAATTGAAATCGGATTTCAATGCGGAATTAAAATTGGATTTTAATTCAGGCGAACGAATTAATTTGGAATTAATCCGTAAGAGACTTTCGCAATAATTTTACTAGGCATTATTATTTAATTAAATTGGATTTAATTACGTCGCGACGGAAAATTCGTTTAATCGGTTTAAACGAACCTGAGCCCGAAGTGTGTTGAGCAAGCCAACTTGAATTTTGAATTTAAATGGTGGGGCCCACTAACTTACATCATTTGTCATCATGAGTGATGAAAGTTGTTGGGAGCATTTAATATTTTTTTCCTCCAACACACTTTGCTTTTCTTTTTGGAAAGGATATACACAATTTGCAAGTCAACTTTCGTATTAGTTTTGGAAACCAAAAAAAATATATCAAAAACACAACTCTCTCTTCTCTTCTAGGCTTGGACGAATGCCTCTTCTCCATCTCCTTTGATTTTTACTTCAAAAATCAAGCAAGCTAGCACTTCAAGAGTTAAGTGAAGGTGATAAGGAAACTCATCCTTGAGTTGGGAATACGATATCAAAGCTTGGAGCTTCTACCATACAAAGAAAGTTTTGACCCTCATCCGTTCAATGTAAGTTTTTTTTTCCACAAACTCACTTGATCATTCACACAGAATATCATGTCTTAGAGACCTTGGGCATGTCTAGGACACTAACAATGGTATCAGAGCCTTATCTAAACATGATTTGTATTTAGGGTTTATAGACTTTATTTGGGGATTTTGTGCTTGGAGTATGTATTTTTCCAAATTAGTTGTTTGGTTGTTTATTGATGATAATGAATTGGATTTGTGCATCATAGGATTTTAGAAAATTGATTAGATTATTTTTTTCCTAAAATCCTTCAAATGGCCGAATATAGACCCTTGTAATCTCATGGTGATTTTTTGTTAATTAGACCACTGAATGCGTTTATGGCATAATATGAATATTGAATGTTGATTTAATTGGATTGAAATCAAATTGAGTGTTATTTTATGCCCATTGCCGTGAGATTAAGCATGTTTAATGGATTGATTTTGCTTCAATTGTGTTGGACATGAATTGGATAATTAAAGCATTATTAATTAGTTTAATTAATGTTTTGGAAATATTAGTTTAATTAATTAATTATGGTAATTATACTTTAATTAAAATTGATGTGATATTTGGAATATTATGTTAATATAAATTAGTCTTTAAATTGGATTGGGCTAATTTATTGTATTTGGGCTTAATGGGCTTGGTTGGGCCAATCATGGTTTTGGACAATTGGATTGGATTCAAATTGGGCCTAAAACCATTTCCACAAAGTCCAAATATAAATTTTAGGGCTTTAATAATTTAATTGGACCTAATGGGCCTAAATTTATTTTTGGCAAAATGGTGATTTCTTATTGGGCCTTGGCATCTTGGATTGAATCCATAATTGACCAAAGCTCATGCCTAAAGAATTAATTGAAAGCTCATTGGACTTTAATTAAATTGGCATTGGATGCTAATTGGGCCTTTGAGACCCAATTGGATTGGATTTTGAATACAAGTCTTTAAGGCACATAAATAAGTATAATTATTTAATTTGGAATTAAATTCAAATTAGTATTGAATACAAATTAAATTGGATTTAAAATTATAATTCGATATAATTCAAGAATATGTACTTTGAGTATTTATTCTTAAACGAGTTGGACTCACGCAAATCAAATCGTTGTTTGAACATTGGATGGTCATTAATTCAAAGATTAATTAATTGGATTAGATTGATGGAATAACATGCTTTGTGTGAATACTTGGATGTATT
This sequence comes from Zanthoxylum bungeanum, assembly GCA_019454045.1. Classification (NCBI taxonomy): domain Eukaryota; kingdom Viridiplantae; phylum Streptophyta; class Magnoliopsida; order Sapindales; family Rutaceae; genus Zanthoxylum; species Zanthoxylum bungeanum. The sequence continues at coordinate 88,597 of SKCR01030779.1, forward strand.
TGTATGAATAATGTATATCAGATGGATATTAGAAGGGTGGGGGCAATTTTGGAAATTGTTGTAATAAATTCAGAATTTATTAAATTGGACCTGCGTGTCCAGCCTATTATCTCTTTACTCTTTGTATTTCTCTTATCACCAATTCCCCTCAATGTAAATGAGGTTTCTTTAATGTATTATGTAATTGGGTAGAAGTATGTATAGTGCTAGCGGGAGAGAGGAAAAAGAGAGATTTGTTCTAGGAACAAAGTTTGTTATATATCCATCCGCATATCATTATTAATTTATTCGCGCCTTATTATGCTTTTAGAATGCATGTTTAAGGGTGTATGATGAGACCTAATCAAAGATAATAAATTGGATGCCAATTTATGCGAAAAACCCTTACTTTAATATTAAGCGTATTCCTTCCATTGAGTGGTTCTTTCTCAAGGTTCAAGATTGGCTTTGATTTATTGGCCAAAGTCAAGATCATTGTCCATCGCGAATGTGTTTGAACCACGAAGTCTTTGTTATATATCGCATGTCTTGGGCAGTTGTGACTTATTGGCCAAAGTCAAGGTCACTTATGTACATCGACGTGGATTACGAAGCTTTCCCACTGTCAATGGGTCGCGCTTAACTAGAATCATTAAGCTTGTTGAGCCAAAGCCAAGACTTAGTTGATTTAGAGGAAAATGTTAGGATATATATATTGGATATATATTTGGACTTGGAGGTCCACCTATCGGATATAGGAATTGGATGGGATCCAATTGATCTTAGAGATCTACCTAGTTAAGTTTCATATAGCTTGTTGGCCAAAGTCAAGGTTGTGTGTTAATTAACGGGATCCTAGCCCACTAGGAAACTGGGTTTCCCGAGTACTCAACAGAGGGTTAGAGGCTTGCCGAAAAATAGTGGGAGGCCAGTATTAAATTTGTAGTTTCGTTTAATACTTACTAAATGCGCGTTTTATTTTTCGTCGTTATATATTTATATTAGTTGGACTAATATTTTATTCAGTTGGACTGTACCATAACTTCATTTGTAGTTGATTATATAGTTGGACTATAGTAATCATTACATTTGATTGTACCTGATATCATTGATTGAATAGTTAGGCTATTGCAATCAAGATGACTGGAAAGATTAGCGTTAGAGACATCGTCATGGGCGACAATGTCTTTAACGATGCCAATTTTCCAGATTTGGAGATGAATCTCAGGATTGTCCTGGGAGCCGAGAAGTTGATCTATGTCATAGACAGACCTCTCGGGCCTAAGCCTGGACATGAGCGGGTTGTTGATCATGAGCTTTGGAAGACTCACAGTGATGACAACTCAACTGCTCAGTCTGTCATGCTTGCCGCAATGACTCCTCAATTTCATCGTCAAAACAAGGGATTGGATCCCTACAACATGATATTGAAATTAAAGGACCTTCATAGATCTAATCTTAGATCTAAGAAGTATGAATTGCAAAAGAAGCTCTTTCGCTCACATATGTCAGAGGGTACATCTGTCGAGCACTATGTGTCGCATATGATTGCTAACATCGAACAACTAGGTCAGTTGGGCATTACCTTCGAGGCTGAGACTTCCATAGATTTGATCTTACAGTCTATGCCCGACTGCTGGGGCGGGTTCATCATGAAAAATAATATGATGAACCAAGAGAATACTCATGATATAGTTGGACTATAGTAATCATTACATTTGACTGTACCTGATATCATTGATTGAATAGTTAGGCTATTGCAATCAAGATGACTGGAAAGATTAGCGTTAGAGACATCGTCATGGGTGACAATGTCTTTAACGATGCCAATTTTCCAGATTGGGAGATGAATCTCAAGATTGTCGTGGGAGCCGAGAAGTTGCTCTATGTCATAGACAGACCTCTCGGGCCTAAGCATGGACATGAGCGGGTTGTTGATCATGAGCTTTGGAAGACTCACAGTGATGACAACTCAACTGCTCAGTCTGTCATGCTTGCCGCAATGACTCCTCAATTTCATCGTCAAAACAAGGGATTGGATCCCTACAACATGATATTGAAATTGAAGGACCTTCATAGATCTAATCTTAGATCTCAGAAGTATGAATTGCAAAAGAAGCTCTTTCGCTCACATATGTCAGAGGGTACATCTGTCGAGCACTATGTGTCGCATATGATTGCTGACATCGAACAACTAGGTCAGTTGGGCATTACCTTCGAGGCTGAGACTTCCATAGATTTGATCTTACAGTCTATGCCTGACTGCTGGGGCGGGTTCATCATGAAAAATAATATGATGAACCAAGAGAATACTCTTGGAGAGTTGATGGCCATGCTAAAAAAGGCAGAGCCAGAGCTTCTGAAGGGCAAGAAGCGCGAGGTGCATTTCACTTCGACATCTCAGAAGGCCAAGGCTTGGCCGAAGGCTTCTGGAGGTGTGAATAAGAAGAAAAGAAATGGCAAGGCCAAATCATCAAAGTCTTCTGGGAAGACAAAGGACAAATCCCAAGATGTCTGCCTACAATGTGACAAATGGGGTCACTAGAAGCGTGACTGCTGTGAGTACAAGGCGCACATGAAGGAAGTGAAGGCGGGCAAGGCTCCGGCTTCATGTATGTTTGTTATTGAAATAAACATGTCTACTTCTAGTTTTAAAAATTGGATTTTTGATTCTGGATGTGGTACTCATATATGTACTGATGTGCAGGATCTGTAGATTAGCAGGTGACTGGCTTCAGGTGAGATTGACCTACGAGTTGGAAATGAGACCAAAGTCGCTGTTTTAGCTGTAGGGACCTATATTTTGGAACTGCCCTCGGGGCATGTACTTTCATTATCAGACTGTTATTATGTACCTAGTTTGACTAGAAACATTATCTTTGTATCTTGTTTGACCCAATGTGGGTATACCTTTGTATTCCGAAACACTAGGTGTTTTGTTTATAAATATGATTTTGAGATATGTATTGCTGATGCTCATAATGGTCTTTATATTTTGAATATAAATGAATCTCAAACATATAACATGACAAATAAAAGGCTCAGATTGAGTAAAACAGATGAAACTTATTTGTGGCATTGTCGTCTGGGACACATTAACAAGACTCGTATATCCACACTTTCGAAGAGTGGATACTTGGATGAATTTGATCCTAATTCATATGACGTCTGTGAATCTTGTCTATTAGGAAAAATACCTAAAATGCCCTTTAGCGGTAAAGTTTACGTGCCACCGAACTGTTAGCCCTCGTTCATAGTGACGTAAGTGGGCCTATGTCTAGCAAGCCTAGAGGTGGATATGAATACTTCGTAACCTTTACGGATGATGCATCGCGTTACGGTTATGTGTATCTTATGAGAAACAAGTCAGAAACTTTTGAAAAATTCAAAGAGTTTCGACACGAAGTAGAAAAACAAACCGGCAAAAGTATTAAAACATTACGGTCATACCGTGGTGGAGATAACTTGAGCAATGAGTTTCTCGATTACTTGAAAGAATATGGTATTCTTTCACAATGGACTCCACCCGGAACACCTCAATTAAACGGTGTGTCCGAATGGAGAAACTGAACTTTGTTGGACATGGTAAGGTCAATGATGAGTCACACTGAGCTACCAATTTCCTTCCGGGGATATGCATTGAACAGTGCAATACTTATTTTGAATAAGGTTCCATCAAAGTTTGTTGGACAGACTCCATATGAAATATGGACAAGAAAGAAACCGGGTTTCTCATTCCTGAAGATTTGGGGATGCTTGGCATACGTTAAACGTTTGGATGGTACCAAACTAGAACCCAAATCGGATAAGTGCCTTTTTGTAGGTTATCCTAGGGAAACCAAATGATATTACTTCTACATTTATGGATTGATAAGTGCCATTTATGGATTGAAGGAAACATCACGTTCTTAGAACTAACTTTTTAATGATATCATAAAAGAATATGATTTCATTCAAAACGAAGATGATTCTTGTGTGTATAAGAAGGTTAGTGGGAGCGCACTGACATTCATTGTCCTTTATGTTGATGATGTATTGCTTATTGGAAATGACATTCCCATGCTACAATCGGTGAAAGCTTGGCTTTCATTAAAATTCTCAATGAAAGATCTGGGAGAAGCAACCTTTATTCTGGGAATAAGTATCTACTGGGATAGATCTAGAAAGCTGTTTGGAGTCTGCCAAAGCTCGTACATTGACAAAGTGTTGAAGAGATTCAACATGGATCAGTCTAAGAGTGGACTGCTTCCAGTGTCACATGGCGTCTCTCTATCTAAGGACTTGTGTCCTAAAACTCAATATGAGAGAGATAACATAAGTCAGATTTCATTTGATTCTGAAGTCGGATCGATCATGTATGCCATGATATGTACACGACCTGATGTCTCAAATGCTTTGAGCATGTGCAGTTGCTATCAGGCCGATCCAGGTGATGGTCACTGGATTACTGTTAAGAACATCCTTAAGTATCTTAGACGAACTAAGGATGCTTTCTTAGTCTATGGAGATGGAGAACTTGAGGTGACTGGGTTCATCTATGCAAGTTTCCAAACTGATAAAGACGACTCTAAATCACAATCTGGGTATATATTTTGTTTGAACAACAGAGCAGTGAGCTGGAAATCTTCCAAGCAAGAGACTGTTACTGATTCAACAACAGAAGCGAAATAAATCGCTGCAGCTGAGGCAACAAAAGAAGCAGTTTGGATCCGTAAATTCCTAATTGGATTAGGAGTAGTTCCGTTAGCAGCTGAGCCTGTTCTTTTGTATTGTGACAATAACGGGGCTATAGCACAGGCTAAGGAACTGTTGTCTCATCAACGATCTAAGCATGTACTTCGACGTTTCCATCTGATTCATGAGATCAGACATCGTGGCGATGTCAAGATCGAAAAGATCGCTTCATATGACAACATTGCAGATCCGCTGACGAAAGTTATTTCTCAGCAAAAGTTTGAGCGACATGTACATAGTTCAGGTGTTAGATACTTGAGTGATTGGCTATGAGCCAAATGGGAGATTGTTGGACAATTATGACCCATAGCATCACTATTTGTAAAAGACATTGTGGTTTTTATACAAATTAACTATGTGACAAAGAAAATTGTTATTTTATCATTTTGTAATTGGATTACTTGAATATATATAAATGATAAAAGTCTTTAGTTCCGGATTAATAAGATATGAGACAGTATTAATCCACGAACGGTTTAATCATTAAATATCCCTAGTCGTAGTATTATTAAGACTGGACATCGATAATGCAAAATAGACTAGTATTACACTTGTGACCTTTATGAAAGCTTAACGGTATAGTTCTCATATATTTAAGTATTGGATACTTATGCAAGTGTGATAGGAGGTTCTGTTAGTCGTTAGATCAGGTTAGCTTCGCTCTTAATAGACCTCACGGAATCCCATTGGTAGTATGACTATGTGTCTATGGGAATCCGAATCAGGGTAGGTGTATATGATCTTAACCTGAGACTTGCATCGCTAATACTTGCGACAATCAGTACGCTTTGGTTTTGGTCGTCTGGAGCTTTAACAGGTTCTTTGTACGCCTCTTCTGGGTTTACTGAGAATCGTAGTGTATTGGGTGTGATGTCAAGATGGAAGTATCACTTCAGTTATATGGAGATGATGATCACGCAGGGATACATAACTAGTACTCTTATATGCTGCAGCTATCGAGATAATAAGACTAGGTCATGATTATCCGATTACAGAGACTAGTTGCTAGTGATCCGATATATGCTTCGTACCGGGCAGACACAATTCCAGCCCTAGGCCTAGCATGTGACATCTGATACTGGATCGTAATACGCAATACATTATATACTATGCCTGATAAAGATTATATATTCCTCGTTGAATATTTCTGGAGAATTGTGTAGGCACGGTGTTTTTCTAGAAGCCAATCATGTCTTGTAAATCGGTAAGAACGTGGTACGGGGTACGCACATGTTCGGATAGTCCGATAATTGTATTTACTGCCAACATATCCAGAGATCTCTTGGGTCGCTTCCTAAAGATTCACCGATGACATTTGACTCGAACAGAATTAATCTATGATTAATTATGAGAGAGAAAATTAATCTGGGATTAATTAATTACGGCAAGAATTTATCTGGGATAAAATTCAAATAAAAGAGAGAAAGCGATTAATTTGGAATTAATCGATTAAATAATATATTGAATATATTAATTGAAATCGGATTTCAATGCGGAATTAAAATTGGATTTTAATTCGGGCGAACGAATTAATTTGGAATTAATTCGCAGCGACTTTCGCAATAATTTTACTAGGCATTATTATTTAATTAAATTGGATTTAATTACGTCGCGACGGAAAATTCGTTTAATCAGATTAAACGAACCCGAGCCCGAAGTGTGTTGAGCAAGCCAACTTGAATTTTAAATTTAAGTGGTGGGGCCCACTAACGTACATCATTTGTCAAAATGAGTGATGGAAGTTGTTGGGAGCATTTAATGCTTTTTTCCTCCAACACACTTTGCTTTTCTTTTTGGAAAAGATATACACAATTTGCAAGTCAACTTTGGTATTAGTTTTGGAAACCAAAAAAAAAATATCAAAAACACAACTCTCTTTTCTCTCCTAGGTTTGGCCGAATGCCTCTTCTCCATCTCTTTTGATTTTTGCTTCAAAAATCAAGCAAGCTAGCACTTCAAGAGTTAAGTGAAGGTGATAGGGAAACTCATCCTTAAGTTGGGAATACAATAGCAAAGCTTGGAGCAAAGAAAGTTTTGAACCTCATCCGTTCAATGTAAGTTTATTTTTTCCGCAAACTCACTTGATCATTCACACACAATATCATGTCTTAGAGACCTTGGGCATGTCTAGGACACTAACATATATATATATATATATATATATATATATATATATATATATATATATATATATATATATAATCCATCAATTCATTATGAGATTAGAATCCCTATTTATCCCGATTTTACCATTTTCTAACAATCCCTTGAATTTTCATCGGTCCTTAACTAACCATCCATACGAACTCAATACCCAATGCCTACTGGTTGTTACATATATGCGAAATTCTTCAATTATTAATTAATCTTTATTCTCTTTCGGTCACATATCAAAATCATTTCATAACTATATATGCGTTTATGATTCTAAGAACGTCTCATGTACCAACTCTTAAATCTATCACTTAATAATGATATACATCAAATTTTAAAATCTTTATTTACCTTTGCCTATATTTACAAATACTTTCCATACTAGAGTTTACATACATAAAAGTCCAAACTTATTAATCGCATATACTCAAATATCTAACACATATATATACCTAGGATGCTCTCAACATTAGCACCATCATATACCTATATCCGAACATATAGAATGTAGTATAACCGATAATAACATCATACATACCCTCTCGAATTGCTCAAGTATACATTAATAAATCATAATCAAATATATGTGCTGATTAATATACCTCAAATCATCAATCAGTACCCTTACACATTCATATACCGAATACACACTCTTGTGCACACAATCACATACATCATCAGGTTCCGAAAGGAATAAGCAACCACAATCAATCAATCATTTTTTTCTTTTCAATTGCAAGTCCATACAAACAATCGGATACGACATTAAATGGAGAATAAATATACACTGCTTTATCATCAGCTTAGTCATGCATATACGTATATACATCACACATATGAATATAAGCATTATTTCGAGTTTAGGTACCATAATCTTTAATAGTCCTCATCTCTTTTACTTATCAATCAAACATAATCCGTTTTCAAAATTCTTATCTGAAAACATTGATACAGTATCTTACCAAATATACATTTCTATTCATATATGTAGTCTATCAATCACTTACTTCTATTACTCAGTAAAGGCTTAGCTTGTACCAACCCAATCTCTATAAAGCTAAATCGTATGCATTAGACAATAACAATCTTATCCCAATAATGCACTTCCATACGTGCTAATACAAATCCGAAAATCATAATTTATTTTATTTACCAATCTTATACACTTAAATCAAACTTATCTTATCGCCTCATACATATACAATTACATGAACATATACTTATACATATACATATTCATTCACATATACAAATACATATCATTACAAGTTCATACACTTACATACATCCATACATACACATAAACATTAAGCTCATCACATATCTCACTTCATATAATATCAATAGCAAAATTCGTACCTACAGTGGTCGATTAACTATTTATAATCCTGAACTCCATTCTCAGAACTATCTCCTACTATCCTCATTTTATCCTAAACACTTCCAACCATTTATTCATATATGTATATTAAAAATGAATCAACATGCAAGTACTCATCGCATGGGTTACTTACCTGACTTTGCGAGCACTCCAGGTCCTAGTCACATCGAGATTTCGAGGCTATATACGGACTCCAAACGACCCTACGAACGCGTTGGAATCGACAAAATTCTTATCGGAGTTACTGTTCATCATGGATCACTATTCATTCGAAACTTATTCTCTCGATTCGAGTGCAACCAAATGCCATTCCGTATAACCAACACTTTGTAGTACTCTCTAAAAGCTTCAATTTGGCGGGTGGCTCGGGTCGTGAAATGAAACGATGAGCCGGGATATACAAAACCCACCACGCGCGTCTCTTTCTTCTCCTTCGTCATTCGCTGGTGTCATTGCCTCGTCGCCGACCACCAGTAGATGCGTGATGGCCAGATGCTTCCCCTACACCGACGTGCCGGCAACCAGATGCCATCCTTGCATTTTTTTTGGGAAGGGGGGGTCGAATGGGAGATGTGTGAAGCTTATGCCATTTTGGAAATTTCTTGAAACTTATAGGTATATATAGAGAAGTTTCTGAAATTTACATTCAGACCCCCAAAAATTACATTCAGACCCCTGTCATAAAAGTTTCTAGAAATTTCACATTTTTGAAGCCCTTCTGATATACATTTTGAAAAGTGTTCAACATGAAAGTTGTTCCCCTCGGAAAAAAAAGACCGATGGTTCAAAAATCAGCTTAATCGAAGTTCGTTTGAAAGTTTTATAGTCAAAACAAGAATCTTTTACTCGTAGAATGATAAAATCAGAAATCGCGTAACTGGTTCTCGAAACCACTCGTTTTCCAACGCGACCAAACTCCACTTTAAAGTATTCCGAACTATTTCTCAACACATATACTCTGATTTTCGATTACCATCGTGTTCTAAATCCTTAACTTTAATTCGAAAATCTTCTTCTACTGATCCGAAAAATTCGGGATATTACAAAAGTATTGAAAAATTTTAGATTTATTGAATTTATGGTTCATCAAAATACATGATTTAATTTCTTACCTCAAAAAATAAGATTATTACCATTATCATTTCGATAAAGAAATAATTCATGCTTTCTACTCCCATTAAAAAAAAAAAATCCATCCACCTCAAGGAATGATAATAATATATATTAGTTTCCATCAAACTCTTGTTATTATATTCACTAAAAGAATCTCTCAATTTTGCTACTTTTAGAGCATATTTGAGATGTAAAATATTAAACATGTTTTCTCTAATTTACTCTCTTTGAAATTTTCAATGAGAGAATCAATGAGTTTTAAATTTATTTTATCTTTCAATGGTCATTGTTTTCTTCAATTTATTTCAAAGAAACAAATCAACTCTTACTCATTCTAGGAGATATTTTTATAGAAAATCATGATATTTTCTATAATCTTACAAGAACACCATGATCAAACTATAATTTTCAATAATACTTCACTGACATATGAAAGAATTTTTTTAATAATTATTTAATCTTTCGTAGATTTTATTTTTCTTTCATAATATTTAGATATCTAAATATCACTTAAAATTGGCATGATTTGTTTGTTTCTTCCGGAACTTATTTGATCCCTTCAAATTATCTAAACAAAATGTTGATCAATTTTCTCATGAAATATATATAAAACAAAAAAAAATCTTCCTTCAGGGACAAATATGATGGAAGAAATTTACATTTTTTTAATTTTTTTTATTCCTTTAAAGACAAATATAACTAATAATATCATAATTTTTATATAGTTTTTCAAAAACACATAGTAAAAAAAATTTATATCCTCGAGGATGCATATGATTAATTTTCTTTCATTCCATATTTTTCATAATCACACTTATAAAATAAATTTTTAATATAAAAACCAAAAAATCAAAATTATCACTCATAGTAAAATAAAGTTAACATTTAGAAGCACTAGAGTATCAAAATGCACAAACAACATATATATAAATTGGCCTTGAAAAAATCAAGGTTGTCAAGGATGTAAATAAATAATTGCAGAAAAGAAAAAGATCAATTTACCATACTTTCGAATAAGAAAAAATAGATTTCTTGTGGCTAGAATCTCATATTGATAACGTGTTAAATAATAAATGTAAAGAAGAAATTATAAAGATAAAATATAATAAAAAATTTTCAACCATAAAAATTCATTATCATATCTTATTATATAATCTTTCAAGTGTGTACAAATAAGAATATGAATTCTCATTTTATAGTGTTGGAAATTAATTGTTGTTAATTATTTGGTGTTGTTAAATAACAACAATTAGTAATAATTCATATTGGAAATTATTAAGTTAATTATTTGGTATTGTTAAATAACAACAATTAGTAATGATATCATTATTAAGTAAACAACAATAGTTGTTAAGTAACAACAAGAGTTGTTAAGTAACAACAATTAATGAAATGTTAAATGGGGAACATATGGTACACCCATGATGTTAACATTTTTGTAAGGGTTAGAAAATGTCATTATGCATCCTAATAATGTGATTAATAGTAATCAATGCATGTGATTACATAGTGACTTGGTTTCCCTCCTATAAATAAGACCATTTGCTTATTGAGTTAAGCAATCAATTAAGTTTGATTAAGAGGTCTCTACAAGTTTAAAAGGTATGCAATTGTGCTGTGGTTAATATAGATTTATTTCAATTAGCATGTAAATAAATTTAGGACTAGTAATACATGTATGGTTAGATCCTAAGAGGAAAAACATGTAAATATATTAGGGATTATGTTTCCTAACATTGGTATCAGAGCTTAAATGTATGTATTCTAGTTGGATTACACAAAAATTGCATGAACATGCATGAAAAATGTTGAAAATGCTTCTGGTTTTTGTTTTTACAAAAATGATTTTCTTCCAAATTTGGGCCAAAATAACTCTCTGTCAAAAATTGATAATCGCATGTTCAAATATGTTTTGAAAACTAGGTCATGCGATCTTCAATTTGGTATATCATTTGCTTAATTTGGATTAAAATTGAAAAAGATATGGACCCTAGAAGTTGGCTAGTTGAATATGTTTTTACCCAGAAAAACACTCCCAGAAGAGCCGTACTACATGTCATCCGGTATTAAGAAAATCAGACGACAAGTCGTCTGATTTGTGTACAACAAGTCGTACGCTTAGAGCTCAAAGGGACGACATGTCATCCATGTATCCCGCAACCGACAAGTCGGTTCCCCCTATAATTGACAATCGATATGTCATACAGTCACGGAACACGCGGACGACATGTCGTCTGTGCGTGTAACTCAGCCGAGACTGGCCGTCACGTGATAGCACGTGAGGGCGAGTGGGAGCCCGTGGGCGGCGCGTGGTGGCGCGTGGAGGAGCGTGAGCCACTCCTGAGGCGCGTGTATGGCGCGTGAAGTTTTTTCGGCCTGTGTGGGTCATGTCTGTATCGGTTTGCTTCGGTAATTTTGATCCGTCATGACTAATCATTTTTGCAAAATGTTTTAATCAGCCACGATAAATTTGTTTTATCATATAAACTTTGTGTTTATGAAAATGAATATTTTTGTGATGTTTATTTTAGTCAATGTAACTTTGTGTTTCATTGTATTGATTTTTCCTTGTATTTGTTGCAGAAAAATCATGGCGATTATTCGAAGAATTGCAAAAATGATTATGACACCCACAGACCAGGAGATGATATTAGACATGTTGATGGAAATGGATAAATATCGAATGAGTGAAAGCGATGATATGATTTCGCATATCATCACTTTCAATAACATGTTACATGAATCTATCTGGGCAGGTAATTGGATAGGACAGCCGAATAGATTCAGAGTACTGAGAAACACTCTCCCCAAGATATGGCAAAAATAATTTACTCGTATTTGGATATTAGTAAAACGTGAGGAAAAACATGTTCCTTATAATAAAGCCATTGAGAGGTTAGCGGTTCAGTATCTACGGCATAAGGCAAATAATACTATTTTTCCTTCGATGTCCCTGAAACGTTGTAAGGATCCTAAATTTGCTATAGGTTTTCCATGGCTGTCCAAGATCAATTACGAGTTACCCAAAGAGTTTGAGGATTCGTATCCAAAAACATATATGAGTTGGGACTCTACAATTGGGAAAATTATTGTCGTAAAATATTAATTTCTTTCATGTTGTTTCTGTGTGTTATTTTACGGCATGTAAATATTGTATTTATATATATGAATGTTTCATGTTGAATTTAATTTATGTAATTAAATCAATGATTGTCATTTACAATTGTCGCATGATTAAAGATGTTCTAAGAATTTATGTAATTTTTAGAAAATGATTTTACATGATTGATTATGTTGATAATATTTTTACATTGGGTAATTGGATGATGATTGGACACATAGTGGCCTTTTGACTCCAACCCCATTGAAAAAACTTATTAAACATAATTTCTTTCATGATAAAATAAGACAAAAGTATTAACAATTGTTCATGAATGTTTGTAGAAACTTTGTGTTTCTTATATGGCTTCCGCAATAAAGAACATTATTGCTGAACTCAATAATGGTGAGAATTGAATGGCGATAATTATGAAATTTGGAGCATGAAAATCCAATATGTGCTAGAAGAACAAGAGGTTTTTGAAACTTTGAAAATGAGCATGGATGAACCTGAATAGGGCACTACGGCCCAACACAGACGAGACCGAGAGGCTTATGAGGCCTGGAAGAAAAAGAATTACATTGCCCGCATTACGTTGCTAAGTAGTATGGATAATGACCTAATGAAAGAGTTCATGAAATATGACATGGATAAGGACATGTGGTCCACACTAGCTGAAAAGTTTGGTAGTACCTCAATAACCAAACTGACCGGCGTAAACACACACGTATAACGCAAGCGCACGTATCGTTCAAGTAGTATAAAAATATCGATCCCACGAAGACTTAATTCCTACTGTTGTTATTAATTGTTGAATCTATTTATTTACAAATATCTAATTAAATGGAGAAGAGAATGATTGTTTGATTTGTTGAATATGGTTTTGCAAAATAAATAAATAAATAAATAGATAAAAGAAAATACTAAGTAAAATAACAAAAGACACAAAGATCTAGGGTTGTGAATCATTCTAATATCTAAAAGATGAAGCGGTTATCTTAAAGTTGGGTAATATATTGATTTATTAACCTGGAATACTAAATTATGTGTAAGCCTCTGTCGATGGTCAGACACAAATACCCAGTTTAACCCAATTGAACCATAAGTCTATGTCAACCAAATTATCTGGATTCATTAAGTTTAAGTTCCAATTATGGCTACCCCCGCCCGACAGGTATATTCCTATCCTGTAAGGAAATCTATTAAGGGTTATCTATCCTCAAGGAAGATCGTGGGCTATTAAGTCTAAGGCTGAAACCTAAAATCCCTATGTCTAGTTCATTTTAGATTTACCAGATCAATTTTATTACTGGCCAGTTAATGAAAAAGCATTAAGATTAAGACTCAATAAATAAATCTTTAAATTACCCAAACTATAAAATAACCCCTTATAAACCGGTGATATTAAAAATCATCACAACCCCAGATAACTAACACATAACTAGGGCTAGTAAGAACTTAAAAGTAAAAGACATAAAGTAAAAATGCTGAAAAGTAAAAGATAATAAAATAAAATGCTAAGGTAAAAGGAATTACTTTTACTACTACTAATTTAGATATCTCTCATAAAATAATATATTAACTTGTGATTATTTTACCAACCAGCCATATAGGCGGTAACCTGATTAAGTCAAATTAAGTCCAACCAGCCATAAATGCGGAACCAAAATTTAATTACCAACCGACCAATCTAGCGGTATCCTTTATTAGTCAGGTTTAAACCAGATTAAAATTGAATTACTAACCGACCAATCTGGCGGTATCCTTTTTAAGTCAATATTTTAAATAGTGAATATATTATTTTTAAGGGAGATTAATCTAAATATTAACAGTAAAAGAATTACCTTTCACCCTAGCTGGGGAAGTTACCTCCTCATGGTGAATAGTAAAAACTGTAAAAAGTAAATTACTATATTTACAAAACGTAATTAAAATTATTTACAAAACTAAAAACTAAAAAAAAAGTAAAAAATAAAAGAAACTAGAGAGAGAAACTCTCTCTTTACATCAAAGAGAAGAGAGAGAGTGGTGCATCTAAAACCAAAATTTCGAGCTGAATTTATAGGCCCTGGTAGGCTCTGGGCGTCGCGACGCTGAAGGTATTGGCGTCGCTACGCCAGCTTCTGTCGACGTGGCACGCTCTGGTTCGTCGGTTTGCAGATTCTGGATAAGATGATAAGGTGACACGTGGCAGAGTGGTTGGGCTTCAATTATTGTGACACGTGGCGGCTTCTGATTGGTCAATGAGATTCTTATCCGCCACGTGTCAGATAAGGATTAGAGACTCAATGATTGATGCTGACGTGGCGGTGACGTGGTGACACGTGGCACAGTGACTGTCGGCACCATAGAATTACGACACGTGGCACGCTGTGATTGGTTGATGATGACGTGGCGATGACGTGGCAGTTTGACTCGATCAACTTGGTGATGTGGATGATGACATGGCAATGACGTGGAGTGACATGTGGCGACACGTGGCGATGGCGACTGCCGACACCGTAGGATGATGACACGTGGCACGGCGCATGTTAGCAGATCGGTTGTGATGGTGACACGTGGCACGGTGCACGTTAGCAAAGTCAAACTTTTCTCAGATTCTGACACGTAGACCCGGTGCACGTTAGCACTGTTCGGCGCACGTTAGGCGTCGCGACGCTTAAGGTCTTGGCGTCGCGACGCGGGAAATTACCAAAATGCATTTTTCGTCCAATTTTCACTGTTTTGGCCCAAATCACCTCCAGAATGTCCTGAAACTTTATTTATCTACAAAATAACACAAAACACATCAAAATATTCACAAAACTCAAGAAACTATAAAAAAATATTAGGTTAAATGAGTGGGAAATAATGATAGATTTACCACTCATCACACCCCAAAACCTAACATTTTGCTAGTCCTCGAGCAAAACATAAAATAAAATAACATAAATAAATTAACTAAGCCACTTTCATAGGGATCACAGTTGCATTTAGCGTATGCAACAAGCCTTTAAACCACTAGGTGTCCCTAGTGGACGAGTTGTAGTCTCGTGAGGGTTTACAACAATGATACCCACAAACATTTTACAAAAGTAAAAAGGTAGTGAAATTAAGGCACACAAAAGCAAAAAGACAAGCGAAAAGAGAATAAAGATGTTAATGACTAATCAGGTGAAACTTCTACTTCAAGTTACTAGTTGTTTTGTTTCTTTCTAAATTACTGAATAAGTAAATTTTCCGATTATATTTGACATTTTTCATATACACAGCCAACATAATATTAAAAAACTCATTTTTGCCCACAACAGTCATAAGTGCAGTTGATAAGAGAGTAATATTTTTGTCCTAAAGTTTTATCAGAATTCACACCTTTTTGCAGCAATGGAATAATTTTTCTCATTTTTCTGATTTTTTCTTTGATTTTTCTCTATTTTTTATTTATATACAATATCTTCCATCTATGTAACGAGCTTTGGGCCGGTGGCTCCCAAACCAGTTGACTTTAGGGCACCAGGTGTTAAGACACCCCTACAGACTTAATTACTCAGACTTCAGATATATATATTTTTTTGCAGCATCTTTGATCCATGTAGCGATCTTTGGGCCAGTGACTCCCAAACCAGTTGGTTTTAGGGCACTAGATGTTAAAACACCCTTACAGACTTAATAACTCGGATCTCAGAATTTTTTTTTTATTCCACTGTTTTTTTTTAGATGCTTCCTCCAATTAAACTAGAGCACTGAATATTACAAACTTTTTAATTTTAGCTCATGTCTGTATGTTACTATGTATGTTGATAATGTCTATCAACTGTGTTGGTTTCTATAATATGTCCCAAGAAAAGATTAAGCATACATGAAATACAACAAAGAATATATATAAACATGAAGTATGGCGGAATCATACTTACAATGCTATGTTGATGAAGAAAAATCAAACCAAATGGAAGCTCCAAGTGTGGGATGATTCGGCCAAGGAAGACAAGAAGTAGGAAGCTCCAAGCTTTGTGTATTCCTTGCTCTTTGATGGTTTCCCTATCACCTCTTTTGATTCCTTGATGGTGCTAGCCTTGCATGTGAGAAGATGTTCCAAACAACAACCCTTTCTTCAAGTTTTTGCACCAAAATTGAAGAAGATGAAGACCAAAACTGCATGCAGTTTTCGGTCATGAAAGAGAGAGAGGAGAGAAATTTTTTTGTTCTAATTGATTTTTGATACCAAAAATCAATTTATATTTATGCCATAATATTTATTAAATAATAATAAATCTATGACACAAGCCATGCAAAGGCTTAGAGTGTCAAACACTCTAATTCCATGCATAACAATTGAGTGAATTAATACACTATCACCATGCAATGCATTATCAATAAAATAATGCATATAATGACATGTGTCATGTGGGCCCCACACGTTTCCAAATGAAAGTGGGCCCACTTGCACTCACGCGTTCGGGTTCGATATTTCCGAAATACCGAACTTGCGTCGCGACGTTAATTAAATCGAATTTAAATAAATAATCGCTCCTAGCGAAATTATTATTTACGTCGCTTACGAATTAATTCTAAATTAACTCGTATGCCCGAATTAAAATCTAATTTTAATTTCGCGTCGAAATCGAATTTCAATTATTATATCGAATATAATAATTTTACTGATTAATTCCAAATTAATCGTTCTCTCTCTCTAAATAAGGCACTTTATCCGAGATAAAGTTTCTCCGCAATTAATCCAAGATTAATTAAGTTCGAATCAAATATCATAGGTGAATCTTCAGGAAGCGACCCAAGAGATCTCCGGATATGTTGGCAGTAAATACGGTCGTCGGATAATCCGAACACGCACGTACCTCGTACTACGTTCTTACCGATTCACAAGACAAGGTTGGCTTCTAGCAAAGCGCCATGCCTACCCAATTCTCCAGAAATATTCTTATAGGAATATAAGATCTATATCAAGCGTAGTATACCGTAGTATTGCGTACATCGATCCAGTATCGGATGATCACATGCTAGGCCTGGGGCTGGAGATGTGTCTGCCCCGTACGAAACATATATCGGACATCAAGCAACTAGTCTCTTTAAATCGGACAATCCTGACCTGGTCATATTGTCCCGACGGTTGCAACCTTTTATAGAGTGCTAGTTCTGTGTCCTGCGTGATCATCACCTCCATATGTCTGAAGCGATACTTCCATCTTGACATCACATCCAGTACACTACGATTCTCGATAAACCCAGAAGAGGTGTACACAGAACCGGTTAAGGTCCCCAACCACCAAAACCAAAGTTTACCGATTGTCGCAAGTACTAGCGATGTAAGTCTCAGGTTAAGACCATATACACCTACCCTGATGCGGCCTCCCATAGACACGCAGACATACTACCAATGGGATTCCGCGGGGTCTATCCAGAGCGAAGCTGTTTTCCGTACCATCGGTAAAACACAACCTCCTATCGCACTTGCATAAGTATCCAATACTTAAATATATGAGAACTATGCTGTTGTGCCCTCACAACGTGCACAAGCGCAATACTAGTCTATTCCGCATTATCGATGTCCAGTCTCGATAATACTACGGCTAGGGATATTTAATGATTAAACCTTTAGGGACTGATACTGTCTCATATCATTCTCAGTCCAGGTACTAATCATATGGACTTTCGCCATTTATATATCAAAGTAAATAATATTTACAAAATGGCAAAAGGCAATTTCATTATCACATAGTTAATTTTGTACAATAATACAATATCATTTACAAACAGTGACGCTATGGGACATAATGTCTAACAATCTCCCACTTGGCCTATAGCCAGTCACTCAAGCATCTAATACCCGAACTATGTATGTGTCGTTCAAAAACTTGCTGAAGAACAGCTTTCGTCAGCGGATCTGCAATGTTGTCATCTGATGTGACCTTCTCGACTTTACATCGCCACGATGTATAATCTCCCGAATCAGATGATAACGTCGAAGAACATGCTTGGACCGTTGATGAGACCTTGGTTCCTTAGCCTGTGCTATAGCCCCGTTATTGTCACAATACAATGGAACGGGCTCAGCTGCTAACGGAACTACTCCTAATCCGATTAGGAACTTTCGGATCCAAACTGCCTCCTTTGCTGCTTCAGATGCAGCGATGTACTCCGCTTCTGTTGTTGAATCGGCAACAGTATCTTGCTTGGAAGATTTCCAGCTCACTGCTCCGTTATTCAAACAAAAAATGTACCCGGATTGCGACTTGTAGTCATCCTTGTCGGTTTGGAAACTTGCATCGGTATACCCAGATACCGCAAGTTCTCCACCTCCATAAATTAAGAAAGCATCCTTAGTTCGTTTAAGATACTTAAGGATATTCTTAACTGCTATCCAGTGACCTTCACCTGGATCGGCCTGATAGCGACTGCACATGCTCAAAGCATATGAGACATCAGGTCGTGTACATATCATGGCATACATGATCGATCCGACTGCCGAGGCGAACGGTATCCGACTCATGTGGTCTCTCTCTTCCTGAGTCTTAGGACACATGTCCTTAGACAGAGAGGTACCACGTACCACTGGAACCAATCCCCTCTTGGATTGTTCCATGTTGAATCGCTTCAACACTTTATCAATGTATGTACTCTGGGAGAGTCCAAGCAGCTTTCTAGATCTATCCCTGTAGATCTTTATTCCAAGAATAAAGGCTGCTTCTCCCAGATCTTTCATGGAGAATTTTAATGAAAGCCAAGCTTTCACCGACGTTAGCATGGGAATGTCATTGCCTATAAGCAATACGTCGTCGACATAAAGGACAATAAAAGTAAGTGCTCTCCCACTAACCTTCTTGTATACACAAGGGTCATCTGCGTTTTGCACGAAATCATATTCTTTTATGATCTCATCAAAACGCTGATTCCATGACCGTGATGCTTGCTTCAATCCATAAATGGATCGATTTAACTTACAAACCTTGTTTGCAAGTCTAGGTACGATAAAACCGTCAGGCTGTTGCATATAAACATCCTCCAAAAGGTTTCCGTTAAGGAAAGCGGTTTTAACGTCCATCTGCCATATCTCGAAGTCGAAATATGCAGCTATTGCAAGCATTATCCGAATGGATTTAATCATGGCAACGGGTGAGAAGGTTTCGTCATAATCAATACCATATTGTTGACGATACCCCTTCGCTACAAGCCTAGCCTTGTACGTTTGTACGTTGCCATCCATGTCGGTCTTCTTCTTGAAGATCCATCTGCATCCAATAGGCTTTACGCCTTCTGGTGCATCAACCAGTGTCCAAACTTGGTTGGCGTACATGGAATCCATCTCGGACTTCATGGCTTCTTGCCATAAAGCGGAATCGATATTTTGTATCGCTTCCTCATACGTAGCCGGCTCATTATCCTCAATAAGATTAATATCTATATGAGGTGAGATCAGGAACCCATACCTCTCAGGTACTGTTCTGACTCTCTCCGACCTACGCGGTCCTTGTGTATGTGAAGTTTGTGGTACAGACTCATCCCGGACGGTCTGTTCTTGTTCCGTCGTTGATTCATTGCCAGGAACAGTATCACTACGATCTTCATCGAGTTCTACTTTCCTCCCACTTACCACTGCATTTATAAAATCCTTCTCAAGGAAAAATGCTTGTAGAGCAACAAATACTTTGTTCTCTTGTGGGTGATAGAAGTAATATCCTTTGGTTTCCCTAGGATATCCTACAAAAAGGCATTTATCAGTTTTGGGTTCAAGTTTGGTACTTTCCAAACGTTTAACATATGCCCAGCATCCCCAAATCTTTAGGAAAGAGAAACCTGGTTTCCTTCCTGTCCATATTTCATATGGAGTCTGTTCAACAGACTTCGACGGTACCTTATTCAAAATAAGTATAGCACTGTTTAATGCGTATCCCCAGAAGGATATTGGTAGCTCAGTGCGACTCATCATTGACCTCACCATGTCCAACAAGGTGCGGTTTCTCCGTTCGGACACACCGTTTAATTGCGGTGTTCCAGGAGGAGTCCACTGTGAAAGAATACCATATTCTTTCAAGTAATCTTGAAACTCATAACTTAAGTATTCGCCACCACGGTCTGACCGTAATGTCTTAATACTCTTCCCTGTTTGTTTCTCCACTTCGTGTCGAAACTCTTTGAATTTCTCAAAAGTTTCCGACTTGTGTCTCATAAGATACACATAACCGTAACGAGATGCATCATCTGTAAAGGTTACGAAGTAGTGAAATCCACCTCTAGCCTGGCTAGACATGGGCCCGCATACGTCAGTATGAACGAGAGCCAATAGTTCTGTGGCACGTTCACCTTTACCGCTAAAAGGTGATTTAGGCATTTTGCCTAAAAGACAAGATTCGCAGACGTCATATGAATTGGGATCAAATTCGTCCAAGTACCCACTCTTCGAAAGTGTGGATATGCGAGTCTTGTTGATGTGTCCTAGACGACAATGCCACATATAAGCTTCATCTTTTAGATTACTTCTTTTGAGCCTTTTGTTTGTCATTTTAGGAGATTCATTTATATTCAAAATATAAAGACCGTTATTTGCAACAGCTGTGCAAATTTCTGCATCAATTTTTATATAAATAACACCCAGTGTTCCTGAATACAAAAGTGTAACCCTGCTGGGTTAACAAGGATACAGATATAATATTCCTAGTTAAACTAGGTACAAAATAACAGTTCAAAAGTTTAAGTACATGCCCTGAGGGCAGTTCTAAAACAAAAGTCCCTACGGCCAAAACAGCAACTGGTGTTCCGTTTCCGACCCGTAGATCCATCTCCCCTGATGCCAGCACCCTGCTATCATGCAGATCCTGCACATCAGTACAAATATGAGCACCACAACCAGAATCAAAAATCCAATTTTTAAAACTAAAACTAGAAGTATTCATATTATCTCAATAACAAACATACCAGAGGCAATGGCCTTGCCAGCCTTGATATCCTCCCTCTGCACAATGCTCATTCGGCAGTCACGTTTCCAGTGACCCCTCTTGCCGCAGTTGAGGCAGATGTCGCGAGATTTGTCCTTTGGCTTCCTAGAAGCCACTGTCAACTTGCCTTTGCCCTTCTTCTTGAACTTCTTCTTCCTTGCACCTCCAATTGCCTTGGGGCCACCCTTTGGCGCATGAGAGGTCAATGCAAAATGCGCCTCGCGCTTGCTCCCCTTTAGGAGTTCCCTTTCGGACTCCTTCAATACGGATAACAACTCTCCAAGAGTGTCGTCAGTATCCATCAACTTATAGTTGATGATGATTTGTTTCCAAGTATCAGGAAGTGACTGCAAGATCATATCTATAGTCAGCTCAGCCTCCAAGACTATTCCCATATTGGCCAACTCATCAATATCGGCGATCTTTGAGTCCCGTGGGCTTCAACTGATGCGCCATCTGTCATCCGGGAGCGGAAGAGTTTCCTTACTAGCTCGTACCTCTTCATCCGCTTATTGGTGCGGTGAAGATCACGCAATCTTGCCATCATGTTATAGGGATCCAAATCCCTATTCTGGCGTCTGAAATGCTGGGTCATTGCAGCTAGCATAACTGACTGAGCTTGGTCACAATCATCACTATGAGTCTTCCATAACTCTAGCTCCAGTGGCTCAGTGGGTTTAGGCGGGAGGTGTCTGAATAGTATACAGTATCCTCTCAGCCCCAAGCACTATCTTGAGGTTCATTTCCCAGTCGGCAAAGTTTGTCCCTTTGAAGACATTATCGCCCATGATTATGTCGCGGATATTACCTTTGCCAATCATCTTGACAACTATAGTCCAACTATAAAGTCAACGATGTTATGGGTACAGTCAAACTGTTACAAATAAAAATAACAATATATTAGTCCAACTAATTATTTAAAATATTGACGAAATAATTTTGAAAGACGCGTAAGGCTAAATATCTGAATGAAATTGCAAATTCAATAATAGCCTCCCACTATTTTCTTCAAGTTTCTAACCCTCTGTAGAGAACTCGGGAAATAGAATTTCCTAGTGGGCTAGGATCCCGTTAAATAACACACACCTTGACTTTGGCCAATAAAAATTGTATGCTATTTAACTTAGGTAGATCTCCATGATCAATTGGATCTCATCCAATTCCTAGATCCGGTTAGGTGGACATCCAAGTCCGAAACATGTATAATGTCAATGTATCTAATACATTTTCCTAACCCTATCCTCCGAATCAACTAGGCCTTGGCTTTGGCCAAAAACAAACCTAATGATTCCAGTTAAGCGGGACCCATTGACGAGGAAAGTTTCGTAATCAATGTCGTTGGACAAAAAGTGATCTTGACTTTGGCCAATAAAAATCACGATTTGGACAAGACACCGATATGCAACAAAACTCTCATGATTCAAGTACATCCTAGATTGACAAAGGTCTTGACTTTGGTCAAAAACAAACCAATGCCAACTTCGGATCTTGAACAAGAACCATTCAATGGAAGGATATTCGCTTAATATAAATTGAGGGATTTTCGCGTAATTGGCAACCAATTTATTTATCTTTGTTAGGTCTCATCATCATACACCCTTAAGCATGCTTCTAAAACATCATAAAGCGCGTAAAGTAAATTAATAGTGATATGCGGATGGATATATAAACAACTTGTTCCTAGAACAAATCACTCCCTTTCCTCTCCCCGCTAGCACTATTCTACTTCTACCCAATTACATAATACAATAAGAGAAACCTCATTTACATTGAGGGGAATTAGGTGAGAAGAGAATACAAAGAGATAAAGAGATAAGGCTGGACACGCAGGTCCAATTTATAAATTCCAAATTTACAATAATTTCTAAAATTACCCTTTCCCTTCTAATATCCATCCGATATACACTATTCATTCATCACATACATATATATTCAAACAAGACATGCTTTTACAACCAATCTAATCCAATTAATTAGTCTTTGTTTAAGTGATCATCCAATGTTCAAACAACGGTTTGATTTTGCGCGAGTCCAACTCGATTGAGAATAAGTACATAAGGTACGAATTCGCGAATTATATCGAACTACTAATTAAATCTAATTCAATTCGTATTCAATACTAATTCAATTATTTAATTCCAAATTAAATGTTTACACTTTTAATGTGCTTTAAAGACTTAGATTCTAAATCTAATCTCATTGGGCCTCAAAGCCCAACTAACATCCAATGTTGAATTTAATTCAAGTCAAATGGACTTAGAATTGATTTATTAAGGCTTGGGCTTTGGTCAATGTGGGTCAAACCCAATTACCAAACCCAAATAAGGAATCACCCTTAAATGCCATAAAACCAATTTTAAGCCCATAAGGCCCAATTAAATTTTAAAGCCCATTATATTATATTTGGACTTAATGGAGTGATTTAGGCCCAAATTGGATCCAATCCTTTTGGCCCAAATCTACTTGGTCCAACCAAGCCCATTATGCCCAAATACAATATTAAAAGCCCAATTCACCAATTAAGCCCATTAATTAAATTTTAATATTCCAAACATTAAAGTCCAATTAATTAAAGTGTAAAACCAAGATTAATACATTAAACCAAATATTTCAAAAATACCCATTTAATTTATTAATCATGTATTGTTCAAAATAAATGTCCAACATTAATTTTAACAAAAATCAACTCCTTTACATGTCCTATGTACATTCGGCCAAGGTGAGTTTTTTGTGTCGATTTGTTTTTCAATCCGATTGAATTACTAATCTACGTCCCGTACACGTTCTAAGTCATCCAATGATCTTAAACACAAAAAATTCCAATCCACTCCAAGTAGCAACACATTCGGCCAAGGCATGAATTTGGGGAAAAATCATCCAATGCATTTTTCATAAAATTGATTCCATGTAACATCATTCTATATACATGTAAGCATTCTTATTAATCAAATTTCACAAGAACATGCTTCAATCAATTTCACCATACCATTCGGCCAAGGTCAAAATTTTGGGGAAAAATCATCCAATGCATTTTTCATAAAATTGATTCCATATAACATCATGTTATATACATGCAAGCATACTTATTCATCAAATTTCACAAGACATGCTTCAATCAATTTTAACACACCCATTCGGCCAAGGTTAAAATTTTGAGGAAAAATCATCCAATGCATTTTTCATAAAATTGATTCCATATAACATCATTCTATATACATGCAAGCATACTTATTCATCAAATTTCACAAGAACATGCTTCAACCAATTTTATCAAATTTTAACCTAAAGTATTTCATGCTTAACCATGGCTCCATGATACCATTGTTGGTTTCTATAATATGTCCCAAGAAAAGATTAAGCATACATGAAATACAACAAAGAATATATATAAACATGAAGTATGGCGGAATCATACTTACAATGCTATGTGATGAAGAAAAATCAAACCAAATGGAAGCTCCAAGTGTGGGATGATTCGGCCAAGGAAGACAAGAAGTAGGAAGCTCCAAGCTTTTGTATTCCTTGCTCTTTGATGGTTTCCCTATCACCTCTTTTGATCCTTGATGGTGCTAGCCTTGCATGTGAGAAGATGTTCCAAACAACAACCCTTTCTTCAAGTTTTTGGCAACCAAAATTGAAGAAGATGAAGACCAAAACTGCATGCAGTTTTCGGTCATGAAAGAGAGAGAGGAGAGAAAATTTCTTTTTGTTCTAATTGATTTTTGATACCAAAAATCAATTTATATTTATGCCATAATATTTATTAAATAATAATAAATCTATGACACAAGCCATGCAAAGGCTTAGAGTGTCAAACACTCTAATTCCATGCATAACAATTGAGTGAATAATACACTATCACCATGCAATGCATTATCAATAAAATAATGCATATAATGACATGTGTCATGTGGGCCCCACACGTTTCCAAATGAAAGTGGGCCCACTTGCACTCACGCTTCGGGTTCGATATTTCCGAAATACCGAACTTGCGTCGCGACGTTAATTAAATCGAATTTAAATAAATAATCGCTCCTAGCGAAATTATTATTTACGTCGCTTACGAATTAATTCTAAATTAACTCGTATGCCCGAATTAAAATCTAATTTTAATTTCGCGTCGAAATCGAATTTCAATTATTATATCGAATATAATAATTTTACTGATTAATTCCAAATTAATCGTTCTCTCTCTCTAAATAAGGCACTTTATCCGAGATAAAGTTTCTCCGCAATTAATCCAAGATTAATTAAGTTCGAATCAAATATCATAGGTGAATCTTCAGGAAGCGACCCAAGAGATCTCCGGATATGTTGGCAGTAAATACGGTCGTCAGATAATCCGAACACGCACGTACCTCGTACTACGTTTTACCGATTCACAAGACAAGGTTGGCTTCTAGCAAAGCGCCATGCCTTCCCAATTCTCCAGAAATATTCT
The DNA here is from genome assembly GCA_019454045.1 of Zanthoxylum bungeanum. Classification (NCBI taxonomy): domain Eukaryota; kingdom Viridiplantae; phylum Streptophyta; class Magnoliopsida; order Sapindales; family Rutaceae; genus Zanthoxylum; species Zanthoxylum bungeanum. The sequence goes on from SKCR01030779.1 coordinate 114,426, forward strand.
TATAGGAATATAAGATCTATATCAAGCGTAGTATACCGTAGTATTGCGTACATCGATCCAGTATCGGATGATCACATGCTAGGCCTGGGGCTGGAGATGTGTCTGCCCCGTACGAAACATATATCGGACATCAAGCAACTAGTCTCTTTAAATCGGACAATCCTGACCTGGTCATATTGTCCCGACGGTTGCAACCTTTTATAGAGTGCTAGTTCTGTGTCCTGCGTGATCATCACCTCCATATGTCTGAAGCGATACTTCCATCTTGACATCACATCCAGTACACTACGATTCTCGATAAACCCAGAAGAGGTGTACACAGAACCGGTTAAGGTCCCCAACCACCAAAACCAAAGTTTACCGATTGTCGCAAGTACTAGCGATGTAAGTCTCAGGTTAAGACCATATACACCTACCCTGATGCGGCCTCCCATAGACACGCAGACATACTACCAATGGGATTCCGCGGGGTCTATCCAGAGCGAAGCTGTTTTCCGTACCATCGGTAAAACACAACCTCCTATCGCACTTGCATAAGTATCCAATACTTAAATATATGAGAACTATGCTGTTGTGCCCTCACAACGTGCACAAGCGCAATACTAGTCTATTCCGCATTATCGATGTCCAGTCTCGATAATGCTACGGCTAGGGATATTTAATGATTAAACCTTTAGGGACTGATACTGTCTCATATCATTCTCAGTCCAGGTACTAATCATATGGACTTTCGCCATTTATAAATCAAAGTAAACAATATTTACAAAATGGCAAAAGGCAATTTCATTATCACATAGTTAATTTTGTACAACAATACAATATCATTTACAAACAGTGACGCTATGGGACATAATGTCTAACAAACTGAGCATATGAAGATCCATTTTAGTCAGTTAGTTTTATGGAGAATTCACAAATTAAATAATTCAAAATGAAATAAGCAAAAATTAACTTGTTTCAAAAATAGGCTTGAGATACGTCTCAGGAGTGGAAATTCCTTACTCAGCTATCTCTTACCAATTTCACATTTTTAGTCAAAATAAAACACAAAAACACAAAATATTTTGGTAATTTTTGAAAAATTTTCAATTTTTTTTTGTATTTTTCGAAAAATTTTGGACTAAAAATAAAAATAACACACAAACTAAAAACAAGGTACTGATCAACAAATTCCTCCCCCAAACCTAAATGAGACATTGTCCCCAATGTCTTAAACAGTAGAAGAATAGTTTAGAAGATAATACCTGGTTAGCTGAAATTCTACAGGAAATTAAAGGTTAAGATCCAGATTAATCCTACGCCTCTTACCACAATCGTCCTCAGACCAATTTTTCTTTGAAAGGATAGGGTCAACTTGTGGTTCATAGGCTATGAGTTGGTCTATTAGATCTGGAGCAGTTCTGGCAGTGAAGATGAGTTCTTTCATAGGTTTTGACACGAACCCATTTCTCCGAGCATCATCAAGAAACACACAAAGAAAATCATAAAATCCATCAACGTTGAACAGTCCAAGCGGTTTCTGGTCTATGTTCAGGTTCGCCCAAGATAGAACTATAAAAATTTCCTCCAATTTGCCCAAGCCACCTGGCAAAGCGATAAAAGCATCAGCACGGTTAATCATTTCTACCAGTTGTTCAGACATACCTGGCACGATCAGTTCCTCTCCGTTTGATGATCCAATAAGATTTGCCTCTGCCAAGGTTTTTGGGATGATTCCCAAAACGTGACTGCCTCCTTCCTGTACAGCCTTTGATGCGATCCCCACAAGTCCAAGATTTCATCTGCCATATATTAAGTGCATATTCCTTGCAGCTAAGACTCGACCCAATTCCTGTGCTGCTTCTACGTATTGTGGCTTACACCAACACTACTACCGCAAAACACACAGATGTTTTCAACTCGTCTTCTTGAAGTGGCTTCCATTTTTTATGTATTTCTTTCTCAAATCAGGATGCCTTCAAAAGTGCAATGACGGGCTGAATTTATAGTACCAGAAAATGGTGAGTAAAAATAGCACAAGTATCTTCCAAATGACGTTTGTTAGCTAAACAACAAAAGAAATCGTGAAAGGTCAAAAAGTCTGGATCCTGTCTACGAAAATAAAGATAATTACAACAGAAAAGCAAATCAAAGCAATAATTAAGGCAACAGAATTGTGTACGCAATACGCCACTCGTTTAGTATAAATTCATTAGGATGCGTCTCAAGAATTAATTCCTTACTCAGCCATCGCTAATGAATTTTTTCTCATCTTTGTGATTGCCAAACACCATTCCTTCTGTCTTAAAATGCTCCGTTTGTGCTTTTCCCTACAAAAATAACACACAAAATTAAAAACTCTACAACATGTATACACAAAATATAAAAACAGAAATTACAACAAATTGCATGGGTTGCCTCCCTGCTAGCGCTAAATTTTTCATCTTCAGCCAGACGTGACTGAAATTCATCTGTTAAGGAGGTTTCAATGTCGTTTTGGATGTCCGATTAAAGACAATCCCGTGAGCGTTGCTTTTGAAGGGTCTCTTCCAACGGTAAAGTGGCAAAAAGAGTTTTGTCTCATTCAGTGCTTGTGCCACCTTTTTGCTCATTGTTGCTCCAGTGGTTCCTGCAAAGAAAGAAAGAAAATCAGGAGGTCTCGTATGATGCTTGACTTGGAATGAGAGTTCCATTCTGTTAAGCTTTTGGGCGATATCTTTGATTTGTACTCCCCAAAACAGTGATGTTTCTTCTGAATGCTCTGGATCTTTAATAAGTTCAGACATTTGCTCCTCCATTTGCTCTGCTTCTTGCTCCATATTTTCTTCACAGATGAATTGTAAAATTTATGTATTCAGCTCTTCATCTGTCATCTGTGAAATACATGCTTCAAAATTGTCAACCTGAGGATGCAAAGATGTTTCTGACATTAGGTTTTCATCCTCTGATACGAATGGAATGGATGGTTCAGATAGATCTTCTTCAAACATCAGTGTAAAGCATGCTCCAAGATCTTCATTTTTAGGATTGAAAGTTTGATCCTCCTTTGTTGGTGCAGTTGGTACAAATAGATCAGCTTCATCCTCGTCAGAATCTGAATAATAAAAGTCAAATTGAGACTTTGTCGGTTCGAGCTACTGAACTAATACCTCTGGTTGTTGATACTGCTCAGCCTCCTCCTCTGTTGAAGTGTCATTGTGAAATGATTGGTACTCGAAGGCTTCATCAGTGTCATCTAAAACTGGTTCTTGAGGTATGTAGTTCTAGTTTTCTGTGAATTGTCTCATTTGATCTGTCATCCTCTGAATGAATTCTAATTGTCTCTGAATAATTTCAAATTGATTCTGGCTTGTTTCAATCATTGTATCCAACTTTTCTTTTCGTTTCTTGAACATATCTTCGAGCATGTTTAGCAACTGATCTTCCTCTGATGGTTCTGGTTGTTGATGAAGATCATAGGTAGATGGTGGATAAGATGGAAAATGTGATGATTCTTCGTACCTTGAATGATTCCAATAATTCTGCCACTCTGAAAGGTATATACATTGATCGCTCGAGTGGTTACCATCACAAATTACACATCTCCCCATTTCGTTCTGTTGAGCAAATGTGGAATTGCTTGGTTCTGGCATCCAATGATAGTTGTTGGGTTGGACAACAGGCCTCAGAAAACTGGACTGTTGCTCCCAGATGTGGGGTGTATCTTCTAGTAAAGCTCGTGATCTTTCAATCTCCCAATAATGTTCCATTTTTCAATCACCTGAAAACAAAAGAAAGAAATAAAAATTACAGATAAAGAAAATTAGATACAAGTAAATTAGATAGCTTCAAAATTAACAACTCAAGAAAAATAAGTCCCCGGCAACGGCGCCAAAAACTTGATCGGCGTAAACACACATGTATAACGCAAGCGCACGTATCGTTCAAGTAGTATAAAAATATTGATCCCACGAGGACTTAATTCCTACTGTTGTTATTAATTGTTGAATCTATTTATTTACAAATATCTAATTAAATGGAGAAGAGAATGATTGTTTGATTTGTTGAATGTGGTTTTGCAAAATAAATAAATAAATAAATAGATAAAAGAAAATACTAAGGAAAATAACAAAAGACACAAAGATCTAGGGTTGTGAATCATTCTAATATCTAAAAGATGAAGCGGTTATCTTAAAGTTGGGTAATATATTGAATTATTAACCTGGAACACTAAATTATGTGTAAGCCTCTGTCGATGGTCAGACACAAATATCCAGTTTAACCCAAGTGAACCATATGTCTATATCAACCAAATTATCTGGATTTATTAAGTTTAAGTTCCAATTATGGCTACCCCCGCCCGACAGGTATATTCCTATCCTGTAAGGAAATCTATTAAATGGTTATCTATCCTCAAGGAAGATCGTGGGCTATTAAGTCTAAGGCTGAAACCTAAAATCCATATGTCTAGTTCATTTTAGATTTACCAGATCCATTTTATTAATGGCCAGTTAATGAAAAAGCATTAAGATTAAGATTCAATAAATAAATCATTAAATTACCCAAACTATAAAATAACCCCTTATAAACCGGTGATATTAAAAATCATCACAACCCCAGATAACTAACACATAACTAGGGCTAGTAAAAACTTAAAAGTAAAAGACATAAACTAAAAATGCTGAAAAGTAAAAGATAATAAAATAAAATGCTAAGGTAAAAGGAATTACTTTTACTACTACTAATTTAGATATCTCCCATAAAATAATATATTAACTTGTGATTATTTTACCAACCAGCCATATAGGCGGTAACCTGATTAAGTCAAATTAAGTCCAACCAGCCATAAAGGCGGAACCAAAATTTAATTACCAACCGACCAATCTGGCAGTATCATTTATTAGTTTAAAATTGAATTACCAACCGACCAATCTGGCGGTATCCTTTTTAAGTCAATATTTTAAATAGTGAATATATTATTTTTAAGGGAGATTAATCTAAATAGTAACAGTAAAAGAATTACCTTTCACCCTAGCTGGGGAAGTTACCTCCTCATGGTGAATAGTAAAAACTGTAAAAAGTAAAAAAAAGTAAATTATTATATTTACAAAACGTAATTAAAATTATTTACAAAACTAAAAACTAAAAAAAAAACTAAAAAATAAAAGAAACTAGAGAGAGAAACTCTCTCTTTACATCAAAGAGAAGAGAGAGTGTGGTGCATCTAAAACTGAAATTTCGAGCTGAATTTATAGGCCCTGGTAGGCTCTGGGCATCGCGACGCTGAAAGTATTGGCGTCGCTATGCCAGCTTCTGTCGACGTGGCACGCCCTGGTTCGTCGGTTTGCAGATTCTGGATAAGATGATAAGGTGACACGTGGCAGAGTGGTTGGGCTTCAATTATTGTGACACGTGGCAGCTTCTGATTGGTCGATGAGATTCTTATCCGCCACGTGTCAGATAAGGATTAGAGACTCAATGATTGATGCTGACATGGCGGTGACGTGGTGACATGTGGCACAGTGATTGTCGGCACCATAGAATTGCGACACGTGGCACGCTGTGATTGGTTGATGATGACGTGGCAGTTTGACTCGGTCAACCTGGTGATGTGGATGATGACATGGCAATGATGTGGAGTGACACGTGGCGACACATGGCGATGGCGACTGCCGGCACTGTAGGATGATGACACGTGGCACAACGCATGTTAGCAGATCGGTTGTGATAGTGACACGTGGCACGACGCACGTTAGCAAAGTCAAACTTTTCTCAGATTCTGACACATAGACCCGGTGCACGTTAGCACTGTTCGGCGCATGTTAGGCGTTGCGACGCTTAAGGTCTTGGCAACGCGACGAGGGAAATTACCAAAATGCCTTTTTCGTCCAATTTTTACTATTTTGGCCCAAATCACCTCCAGAATGTCCTGAAACTTTATTTCTCTACAAAATAACACAAAACACATCAAAATATTCACAAAACTCAAGAAATTATACGAAATATTAGGTTAAATGAGTGGGAAATAGTGATAGATTTACCACTCATCACAAACTCAGGTCACTGACAATCAAGTTTGACACATACAAGAAACGTCCTGAGTTCACTATGTCAAAACACTTGAGGCAAATGTCAAACATGATTACTGAACTGGCAAATGCTGGACATGTTCTTACGGATGAACAGAAAGTCCAAGCGGTCATTCGTTCTCTTCCAAATAGATGGGAGCATATGAAAATGCATTTGACCCACAATGAGAGCATCAAAAGCTTTGATGATGCTAAACGTCACCTTGAATTAGAAAGCGACCGACTTGCGGCTGCTAAGTAAAATACTAAAGTGTATATGACAGAAACTTGCAAACCTGAGGGTTTCAATAAGAAAAGAAAATTTCATGGTGGTGGGTTCCAGTTCGGAAAAGAACAAAATTCTTCCAAACCAGAAAAGAAACAGAAAACCAATCAACATGGGAAAGGAAAACGTCTTACCAAAAAGAAAAACATGGCAAAGGTTAAATGTTTTAACTGTGGTAAGAAAGGTCATTTTGCTCGTGACTGCACTGAGCCTAAAAAGGTGAATACCTTTCGTGCATATTTAAATGAAATATGTGTTTCAAGTTCAATCTTTCTAACTGAATCTAATCCTTTGTGGACAGTAGACTCAGGAGCCACAGACCATGTAGCGAAGGATAGAGATGCCTTCGTGGAATTTCGACGAATTTCACCTGGGGTGAAGTGGATATATGTTGGAAACAACTCACGGGTTGAAGTCAAAGGAATAGGAACATGCAAGTTAGTCATGCATGGTGGAAAAACTTTACTACTACATGATGTATTGTTTGCTCCACAAATTCGTCGAAATTTAGTTTCTGTGTTGGTTTTGGTTAATTTAGGTTTCAATTTGAACTTCCATAAATTTGGTATTGATTTGTACTTAGGTACAATACACTATGGTTCTGATTATTTTCTTGATGGTTTTATTGTATTAAATGTTGAATGTTTTAATCACAATTCCAGTTTTTCGTTTGTTACTTCATCTGTCAGTAATGATAGTAATGTAATTGTGTGGCATGCTAGACTTGGCCACATTGGCCAGCAAAGAATGAACAAATTAGCCAAAGAAGGCTTTTTGGGAAATATTGAGAATGTAGAATTGTCAACCTGTGAATATTGCTTGGCTAGAAAAACTGCGAGAAAACCATTTGGAAAAGGGACTAGAGCAGAATTTCCATTACAATTAATCCATTCAGATATATGTGGTCCAATGAATGTCAGGGCAAGGCATGAAGCATCTTATTTCATCACATTCATAGATGATTTTACTCGCTTTAGTTATGTCTATTTGATTGCTTATAAATCTGAAGCATTAGAATGTTTCAAGAAATTTATGAATTTAACAGAAAATCAACTGGACAAGAAAATTAAAGCACTACGCACTGACCATGGTCGTGAGTACTTATCTGATCAGTTCAGAGAATTATGTGTTGAAAAAGGAATTAGTCGTCAGTTGACTACTTCTGCTACTCCTCAACAAAATGGTGTTGCGGAAAGAAGAAATAGAACTTTTCTTGAAATGGTTAGGTCTATGATGGCACAAGGAAATTTGCCTATAACCTATTGGGGTGATGCATTATTAACTGCCACTTATGTACTTAACTGACTGCCATCAAAATCTGTTGCCACCACACCATATGAGTTATGAACAGGTCGTAAACCAGATATTCACTTTCTAAAACCTTAGGGTTGTGCGGCCTATGTTCATGTGCGTTCTCACGAACATGGAAAGTTAGGCCCAAGAGGAAAAAAGTGTATCTTTATAAGATATTCTGAACAATCAAAAGGGTATGTTTGCATAGGTGAACATGAAAGTGGAGGCGTGACAGAATTTGAATCACGAGATATCACATTTTTATAAAATGATTTTCCTAAGCAGGGAGAGATAGGTCAAGATTTATCTCTATATGAAACTCAAGATCACATGATTGGTGAACACTCGGGTTTACCTAATTCAAGTGGGAGTGATGAGAGAAATTTTAGAAAACATGATGAATTTGTTTCACATGAATCTCAAAATGATGAATTAGTTTCACACGAGTCTCATTTACGTGATCCGAGTGGGAGTGATGTACATAATCCAAGTGGGAGCAATGTACACGATCCAAATGGGAAAAATATCGAAAGTGAGGAATCAGTTCCACCACTAGAATCCCAATTGGGACGTAGTAATCGTATATGCATTCCTCGACGTCGTTTCGATATCGAAGGAGAAACCTTTATGATTCTACCTCAAGAGGATGAAGAACCTAGAAACATAAAAGAGGCTCTTCAGTGTCCTGCTAAGGAAAAATTGATGAAAGCAATGGAAGACGAAATGGAGTCAATGAGGTCCAACCAAGTTTGGAAATTGGTTGATCTACCCAAAGGACGCAAAGCTATCAAGAACAAATGGGTTCTTAAAATAAAGCATAATTCCGATGGCAATATCGAAAGATATAAAGCACGGCTTGTAGCAAAAGGGTATACACAATATGAAGGAATTGACTACAAAGAGACTTTTTCACCCGTTGTAAGGTTTACCTCAATTCGTTTCATTCTGGCTATAGTAGCAAGCATGGATCTAGAATTACATCAAATGGATGTAAAGACTGCTTTTCTCAATGGAGAACTTGATGAAGAAATCTAAATGGAACAGCCAGTAGGTTTCATAAAAGAAAATGAAAAGGAGAAAGTATGTAGACTTTTAAAGTCTATATATGGTCTCAAGCAATCGTCTAGACAATGGTATATACGATTCCACAATACAATCATTTCGAATGATTTCACAATGATAGATGAGGATCATTGTGTGTACACCAAAAGAGATAAATATAAGTTCATTATCTTATCTTTGTACGTGGATGATATACTTATAGCCGGAAATGATAAGGAGTTTGTAAAACACATCAAAGAATGGTTATCATCTAACTTCGAGATGAAAGATATGGGTGAAGCTGCATATATTCTTGGGGTTAAAATCTCAAGAAATCGTTCAAAGAATTTATTATCTCTTTCACAGGAGTCATATATAAAGAAAATTCTTGAACGCTTCCAAATGTAGGCTTGTAAACCCATTGATACTCCTATCACGAAAACTGAAGCTTTGAGTCGTAGATTGTGTCCTGAAACTCCACAGGAAAAGGAACAAATGAAGAAAGTTCCTTATGCAAATGCAGTTGGAAGTTTAATATATGCAATGTTGTGTACAAGTCCTGATATATGTTTCGCTGTTGGAATGGTAAGTAGATACCAATCCAATCCAGGACTAGCACATTGGAAAGCAGTTAAAAGAATAAATAGGTATCTGAAAGGGACCGTCGATTACTCATTGTGATATCAAGGAAATGATCTGCAATTGCGAGGCTATACTGATGCTGACTGGGGAGGAGATTTAGATGAAAGAAAATCTACCTCTGGTTTTGTTTTCTTGCTAAACAATGGTGTCATTTCATGGAGCAGTAAGAAACAGTCTTATATAGCCTTATCCACAATGGAGGCTGAATTTGTGGCCTTTTCATCAGCAGTACAAGAGGCTGTGTGGTTGAAAAGGTTCTTGGATCATTTAGGTATGTCAAATGAAGCTTCTGGTCCAGTATTAGTTAACTGTGATAGTGAAGCAGCGATAGCCTACACAAAAGACCCAAAATTCCATTGTAAAACGAAACACATAGATACCAAATATAACTTTGTGAAAAACATAGTTGCACGAGAAGAGGTAAACATGAAGTACATTTCTACGCAAGAAATGGTAGCAGATCCATTGACCAAGCCTGTTCCTAGAGATGTCTTTGTTAGACATGTAAAAACTCAGGGATTGCGTAGATGTTAATGTACTTACATATTATGATATGTATTTTTCCCAAATAATGTTTACTAATGTTAATACTCATTGATGTTTGTATTCAATGCTTACATGTTAATGTATTGATACATGTTTTAAACAAATATACTATTTGTTAGTATGAGAAGTATGTCAGACAAATGAATGATTGGCCGTCTCACACGGGCAATCGCCTCCATTACTTTGTGTTAATGAGAGATGAGACAAATTTTTAAGCTAATTATCTGAGTGATAATTTAGAGAGCTCAAGCTTCAAAATTATGTAATGTCGTTATGAGGTCACTTTCTCTGTGATATGACCTAAGGTGAATAAGTTCATTTCACCTTACTTGTCTAAATGTCAGATATGAATTAAATATTGTGTTTTGTCTGAACTATAATCTGTACGGTATTTTATGAGACATACGCTCCATGGGAAATGAGAGAATATCGTAGCACATGTTTTCATACCATGTGTACATTTGCGACTATTGAGGGTAATACAAGTAAAGATCTCAGTCTTGATATTGTGTGAGACCCTTGAGATTATTTCAATCTCACATTGTACCCTTTAGACTATTGTCTACTTCTTAAAACTTAGATTTGATGATCGCTATCTTGGAGTGTTACTGAAGGATCATGAGAGATTCGATCCGAAAGGGCATCTCTGGAAAAGTGAATTGAATCAAGGTTGGGAGATTCGAGAAATGAGAAAGATCATTATATAAGTAATATCACATTAGCTTGTATGTAGGGTTTTTAGGGGCTAAATCCGGTAACGCAGCGGAAGCGGTGGAAAATCAAATTTTCCGATTTCAAAACTTTTTCTCGGATTAATTAAATAAACATATTTATTTAATATTCCAATAATCAAATTATGAAATAAAATTCAATAAATCATATTTAAGTGAATTTACCGAATTGCCCTTACACTTGGTATTTTGTCCATTTTAGTCCGAAATTAATCAAATCAATTTTGAATGATTCTAAATCATTTCTAAGATGAACTTAGCATGTTCAAAACATCAAAACACCAAAAGCAACCAAATCTCCAAATTTGATTCACTTGGCCGAATGCTCCCAATGGGGTGCCATTTGTGCACTTTGTCATTTCATGCTTCAAAACACATCAAGATGTAATCCAATCAACATGAAACTTTATATTCATCATAGAAATATCCAAATACACAACATATATGAAAAGCCCCAAATTTGGAATTGGTCATGAACCCTAATTTTTCAATTTCATCAAATTGGACAAATTAGACCAAATTGGTTAAATCCAATACTTTAATCATTTTTCTTCCATCCAATCAAAGTCTCAACACAATGAAACAACTCAAGATCAAATCTAGGTCATCTAAGAGTGGGTCAACAACTCTAGATTAGCAACATGGTTTCCAAAACCTTAAAATAACACTTATAACTACACTAGTCACAAGCTTTCTCCATTATACATGCTCTACACTTTCACCAAACATTTATCCATCAAAAACACAAAGAATAAAGAATAGAAAAAACTCAAGAACATCACAAGATGTTTCCAACAACAAGAGGAACAAATTACTCTCTAATGGAAGGTTGGAAATACTTACTATTTTCCAAGCTTTTCTTGATTTTTCTTTCTTTTCTCTCTAGCATTCTTTGCCTTCCTTTAATGGAGTTTTTGGTTAAAGTGAATTAGGTTAAAATAAAATGAAATGAAAAACAATATATACAAGCTTGGAAAAAGCCCTTGGCCGAAATTGGTAAGGCAAATTACAAGAATATTAATTTCATCTTCATTTGTCTTTCATTTGTTCAACTTGGTTAAATATATAAACAACTTTAAAGATATTTAATTTAGTCAACAAATGCAACTTAGAAAAATATAAATCTTATATTTTAAAGTGTCATGGCCGAAATTATCAAGAAAAAAAGGAAAAAGTTATTTTCATTTTTCAAACAATTTGAACAAATATCTTAAGAAGTCAAAATCAATTTGACAACCATTTCCTTTAATGTATAAGTCAACAATTGCAACTTATAATCACTTCCTAACTTTATCATTTGGTTATATATTTATATTTTAATTATATTAATCATTTAACAATTAAATAATTAAATAATTAATTAAATACAAATATATCAAATATATGTATTATATTTACTTTAAATATCTCAAATACATATATTGATGATATATGTCAAATACCTTTATTTGACTATTTATTAATGTGTATTTAATAATATCATATATTAAATACAAATACACATTAATTAGGAAATGACGGTTCGGCCCGTTCGCATGTATTTTTCGTTTAACGATTAAACGATTTATAAATAATCATCATTATTCATAAATGTTGCTCTAGTGCTCTACGAGTATGTTTTATTATTGAGACTCTCTAGATTCAGGTATATCCGTCACGAAATCCAATTTCATGTGCATAATCTATCCACCCGTAGATTATGACGATCACAGATAAACTAGCATACAGGTCGAGGTCATGAATCAGACATAATGGAGTTAGCACCGTAGATTATGACGACCTGTATGATTCAGCTAGTTTATCCGTGATCGTCATAATCTACGGGTGGATAGATTATGCACATGAAATTGGATTTCGTAACGGATATACCTGAATCTAGAGAGTCTCAATAATGAAACATACTCGTAGAGCACTAGAGCAACATTTATGAATAATGATGATTATTTATAAATCGTTTAATCGTTAAACGAAAAATACATGCGAACGGGCCGAACCGTCATTTCTAAATTAATGTGTATTTGTATTTAATATATGATATTATTAAATACACATTAATAAATAGTCAAATAAGGTATTTGACATATATCATCAATATATGTATTTGAGATATTTAAAGTAAATATAATACATATATTTGATATATTTGTATTTAATTAATTATTTAATTGTTAAATGATTAATATAATTAAAATATAAATATATCACCAAATGATAAAGTTAGGAAATGATTATAAGTTGAAATTGTTGACTTATACATTAAAGGAAAAAGGTTGTCAAATTGATTTTGACTTCTTAAGATATTTGTTCAAAATTGTTTGAAAATGAAAATATCTTTTTCCTTTATTTTTCATTAAATTCGGCCATACACTTAAATATAAGAGTTATATTTTTCTTAGTTGCATTTGTTGATTTAATTAAATATCTAATAAAGTGTTATTTGGATATTTATGCAAGTTGACCAAATGTAAAGTGAAATGAAATTGAAATTGCAAAAACTTGTATTTGGCTAGGTAATTTCGGCCAAGGCAAATGTTGTCCAAGTATATATTGTTTTTCATTTCATTTCATTCTTAACCTAATACACTTTAAAGAAAAACTCCATTAATGGAAGCAAAGGAAGCTTGTGAGAAGAAAGAAGAAATCAAAGAAAGCTTGGATTTTAGTAAGTTTTTCCAACTTGCTATTAGAAAGGAAAATGTTCCTTAGGATCTAGGCTTTAACATATGATGTTCTTAGGTTATTTCTTTCTTTATTCCTTGTGTTTTTGTTGATGGAAGTTTTGATGGAAGTGTTGAGCATGTATGATGAAGGAAGGTTGTGACTATTGTAGTTATAAGCTTTCTTTTGAGGTTTTGGAAACCATGTTGCTAATCTAGAGTTTTTGACCCACTCTTAGATGACCTATATTTGATCGTGAGTTGTTTCATTGTGTTGAGACTTTGATTGGATGGAAGAAAGATGATTAAAGTATTGGATTTAACAAATTTGGTCTAATTTGTCCATTTGATGAAATTGAAAAATTAGGGTTCATGACCAATTCCAAATTTGGGGATTTTCATATATGTTGTGCATTTGGATGTGTATAATATGCATATAAAGTTTCATGTTTATTGGATTACATCTTGATGTGTTTTGAAGCATGAAATGACAAAGTGCACACTTTGGCACCAATGTGGTGCATTCGGCCAAGAGTTGGATATTTGGGGATTTTGATTGTTTTGGTGTTTTGATGTTTTGAACATGCTAAGTTCATCTTAGAAATGATTTAGAATCATTCAAAATTGATTTGATCAATTTCGGACTAAAATGGACAAAATACCAATATAAGGGTAATTCGGTAAATTCACTTAAATATGATTTATTTGAATTTCATTTCATAATTTGATTATTGGATAATTAAATAAATATGTTTATTTAATTCATCCGAGAAAAAGTTTTGAAATCGGAAAATTTGATTTTCCACCGCTTCCGCTGCATTACAGGATTCTACCCCTAAAACCCCTACAAAATGGTATCAGAGCGAGTCTGATTCTAGGCCTCCATAAAATGATTAGCTTGTTTTATTCAATGTTCAATCATGTTTTCTTGACTTTATACATGCTTGGTATAATCTAATTTGATTAGATTTAGGGTGTATGACACTTAATGGAATATCCCCGCTTAATAAGGTTTTAAAGTAACTAGTATTTGGAATACTTGTTTCTTGGTCCGTCTTGTCAATACGGTTTATAAATATCTTTTCGTTGACTACATCCGAGACCGTGCCTCTGCTGTGAGGGTGTAGCTGATAGAAATTATTTATGCCGAATGTATATTAGATACTAGATAAATTCAAGCGAAAGCGGAATCCTGAACGTGCCATAGCTGTCAGGGTTACGCAAGTAACTTGAGTTTATCATTGACAAGTTTAACCTTGGTACGTCTCCTTGTGGGCCTGCCTTCGCGCAGCAACAACGAGAAACGGCCAGGACCGGAACCTCGGAGTCACTAGTGAGTGATTGACAATTAGTTGTCTACCTGTGAATATACGTAGGCGAGACCGTGCCTCTGCTGTGAGTCGAAATATATTCATGGGGTCCTCTTCCCATTATGGAATTCGATTTAATTATTGAATTCTCGTCTTTCCGTTGGGGATTACGGCATTACGTAAAAATAGTGGGAGGCACTGCTAAGTTTAAAATATTCCATAACTTAGGCAGTGTATGTTATTATGGAAATTTCCGCTTGTTTGTTTCCTTATTCTATTGTTTATATAGAATTAAACTTTTATTTACTGCACACATATTATGATATGTTATCTGACTAGACTCTTGGTTGCAGTTATTCTAGAATAGGTTCTAGATACTATTAGACAAGGATATTATTAGATTAGTCTAGACCATCGGGAACTGTTGTTCTGATTTTCTTCAAAAATCAAGATGGTTAATGACTTAGTTTCTAAGTCACAACAGATAATCTAGATAGATATCCCCTTTAGGATATAATACTTTAGAGACAATAGTTTCTTATGCAGTAAGAATTGACTTGAATTAGTTCATGTCTCGAGATTCTTGACTGGCATTTAGAAAGCCCTATTAGGTATTTGTTTATCTAGTAATGACGTTTCTAAGCTTTAATTACCTTTAGAGGTAATGTGTCTGACACAATTTGCTAATCAGTTATTTACAATTGTTGTAAATAGTTGAATGCAAATAGTAAAGCTAAAGAAAGGAGATGCGTGTATTGTGTATAGAAAATATCGATTTTCACAATACTACAACTATAGGTATTGGATACCAGATCTCCCGTCTAGTTATTTGAAATATTGGTAACGATTGTTTTGATATTTGATATCGGAACTCGCGACTATTGGATAGTCACTTGTTCTTTATAAACAATTGTTACATATTTTATAATAACTAGTAGTGTCATTGACGTAGAGATAAACATTAAGAAAAATTATTCGGTAAAGTAAATAATTTAGAACGGTGTTTATGAATTTAATCACTTAAGCATTGGATGCTTATTCCGTATGGTAAAGGATGGTTTGATACTAGATCACACCACACATCCTTATCCATTTAATGAATATTGTATTCAGGAAAGTGATTAAGATCTCGTTTAACCAATGATTGTCATTGGACCACCAAATTTATTTAAAATGATACATTGGATGTATGTAGTTTAATAAATAATAATTGCTTAAGGTAGTTTTCTTTATTTCTTAACTTGGTTGATGAATTGTCATAACTTAGTTACGTTTTTCTGAAGGAACACATATTGAAAGTCTTGAAAGTATCAAGAACTTTCAATCTGTTCTGATGAAACGTAGATTGAACATTTTTGACTTGTTCAAATATATTCAATCTGAAGAATTTTGAAAAACTAGATCCTTAAAATTCATTACATGTCTTTGAACTGTTCAAAGATCTTTGATACGATCAAACATATGAATTTAAAGCAATTAGTTCTAAGGTTATTCAGTGAATATGATTCATATTCAATATTGTTCTTCCACGATTCCATCTTGATGGAATTGAAAAGTAGGAGCAATTGAATCTTATATGATTTGATTCGTTTGATATTGAATGTTACCGAATTAGTTTCAATACTCTGGGGGTTATACTCCAGTAACACTAATTCATCTCTTTAATTAATGTTCCATTATTTTCTACAGTTGCATATATGATATGTATAGGTAGAAAATCCGAATCTTGAAAAGTTTAAGATTTGAATGTTTCTTTTATATAATAGTTATATAATGGAAATTACTTACACCTTGGAGGTATAAGTAAAAGTTTATCGTTTATTCTGTTTAATAGAATATTGTATTCTATTTAATAGAATATCTTTCCTACGATCCTAAGTAATAAAATTGTTTTATTACTTGGTGTGTAACATCTGATGTTGATTATTGTAGAAAAGACTTGACTATTGAAGTCAAATGTGAGAATGATAAATTTAATTGGAACTACGTAATTAATAGATGAAACAACCCTTATACATCTTCCGTACAAGTCCAATAGGATAACAGAATCATTCACGAGTATTTGATACTTAATGGTTCCGTTGTTTTCTTATTAAGAAAAATTATCCTATGACTTGTAATGGAAGCGATATTTGATATCGATTCTGGAAGTTCACCATTGAACCTTAGATCTAAGATTGTTCATAGCTTACTACGATCAAGTTTTGAACTTGATTACGCTTTCATTATGAATTAGTTCATGATATGTGCTAATTGTTTGCACAACGGAAGCAATGTGAGCTTATTAAAGGTTTGACCTTTATAGTATGACAATGAGAAATGTTATACTCAGCAATCTATTGTAGATTCTGAGAAAACTTATCTCTTGTCACACTAATTGAACAATTAAGATATATTGGTTGATGTTGACATAAACTGTATATTTTAGCTAAAGAATGCAAAGTGGCATTTTGGATGACTTATTCGAATAAGAGATCATTTGTGATTTCCTTGTTTGAAGAGTTCATTCTGGAATGGCCCTAGAGTTTGTGTTCTGCTGAAATCGCAGTTTAGTGTGCTAGCTTATAGAGCCTATTGTAGACTTGGATAAGTCTTCCAGAAATATGTGATCTCTATTTTTGATATCGTCAGATTGTCTGATCTTGTCAAAGTATATAGAATACATATGTGATTAGAAGGGTTAGTGGGAGCGTACATATTACTTTCTGGTGTTATATATCTTAACGACATTTTCATTATTATAGTAATAATGAGATGTTTGTGAGGTAAAAGATTTACCTAAGTCTTCTTTACTCCGTGAAAGCAGTGAGAGTAGTCTCTGTTATATTTGATATAAAGTTTTATATATGATATGAAACTTGGAGACTTGTGAGATACTCCTATTAGTCGTACATTAGATATGATCTAATAAAGGACATAACAAGGCTATCTGTATGACAGTTAGTATAACTGTTCGACAGTTATTGTATGTCTTATACATAATATTCATCTTTCGTAAAGGATGATTCCTTTTTCGAAAGAGATATTGATTAGAATGTCTAAACAATATTATGTATCATTTGATGATGACATAGTGAATACTTTATTATGTGCGATTATCGATGTCGATTTAATCGTAATTGTTACGAGTTATTTTGACATCATATAGACCATATGATGGATCTTGAAACACGTTCTTTGTGATCTTTGAGATATTAAGAACGAGTTTCTAATTTATGGAGAATATTGTCTGCAACCATTAGGGTCATATTAGTTTTGAGACTAATTATGACGTTAGACAGTCTACGTCATAAAGAGTCACAAAAGATGCAGTGGGAGTGTCACGAAGGATTCTACTAACTGAGTAGAATTAGATGCAACTTATGAAGTATTGACTTATGAAGTTGTATAGTGACCTTATAAATTAGAAGTTTTAAATTGGTGTTGTGCTTGCGGTTGTCCTCATAGTATTTTTGGATTTGATCCCTAAATACTTGGACAACTTAGTAGCAGTAGCATAATACTGATGTAGCATCAGTGTCATATTAATGTATAATTTAGATTCTACAAAATATGAATGATTCTGACTAAGGGAAACGATGGAGTTTGTTTTGACAAACTCAATATTTCATAGCGGACTTGTTTCTTGCCTCTTAAGTACTGGTGAGCTTTTGAGGGCCATGTGCATATGATACACATTGAGACGTGTATATGATACCGTTGATTGGCATTAGAGCAAGTGGGAGAAATTGTTGGGGTTGGTACTCAGAGCGCCAATCCGGACCGTATTTATGTCTGATTCATGAATACGAACATCCTCTTTTCCATAATATTACTTATTTATGGTTGCACCTCTTGTTCTTATATACGTATTCGATCTGATTACGATTAGATTGAAACTAAATGTGGTTTAGTGATATGTATATATTAGAAAAAGGCCCAATAATATATAATGCCGTACACAGTTACAAAGTTAGTTTGTAATTGACATTGGGAAGTGTCACTGCTATATGATTATTATCAAACATAGTTCCTGGTCAAGATTTGCTAACACGGGTCAGTTAGTCAAATCCGTTGAGACCAGTACATGTCGTATATCGAGACTTGGTCTGATGGTTTATCCCAATGAACCATGAGTCTATGGAGACTCGTATAGACGTGTAGGTGTTTATAGTGGATAAATACTGAATGGCTCACCGAAGATTCTTAATGGATGGTACACCAACGTCAATAAGAATCTTCTCGGGTTGAGTAGCATAGTGGTCCTTTGACTTGAGACACCACTGTGGATGTATGAGACATCTTCCACACTTAGATGGCAGTCACGTCACCGATCTATTTAGATCAGACCTCCGCCTGTTCGTTGGGTGTGGATTGATCCTCAGGATATCCTGTGTGTGTCAAGATAGGATCCGTCAGTTCTGTGTACAGAGCATAGGTAGTCCATATATAATTAACAGTCTGTTAAATCTGTGGCCACAGTATACATCGGAAGTAAGTTCCGAGTGTTATTTAAAGATTGTTAATTGATACGTCGACGAGATAATACCTATAGAGATTTGACGTTCACATCTATATCTCTGGGATTATCTGGATACCTGTGACGGAGGGATTATACGTATGCAATGACCTCGACCTGTATGATTCAGCTAGTTTATCCGTGATCGTCATAATCTACGGGTGGATAGATTATGCACATGAAATTGGATTTCGTGACGGATATACCTGAATCTAGAGAGTCTCAATAATGAAACATACTCGTAGAGCACTAGAGCAACATTTATGAATAATGATGATTATTTATAAATCGTTTAATCGTTAAACAAAAATACATGCGAACGGGCCGAACCGTCATTTCCTAATTAATGTGTATTTGTATTTAATATATGATATTATTAAATACACATTAATAAATAGTCAAATAAAGGTATTTGACATATATCATCAATATATGTATTTGAGATATTTAAAGTAAATATAATACATATATTTGATATATTTGTATTTAATTAATTATTTAATTATTTAATTGTTAAATGATTAATATAATTAAAATATAAATATATCCAAATGATAAAGTTAGGAAATGATTATAAGTTGCAATTGTTGACTTATACATTAAAGGAAAAGGTTGTCAAATTGATTTTGACTTCTTAAGATATTTGTTCAAAATTGTTTGAAAATGAAAATATCTTTTCCTTTATTTTTCATTAAATTCGGCCAACACTTAAATTAAGAGTATATTTTCTTAGTTGATATTCTTGTTTGATTTGTTGACTTAATTAAATATCTAATAAAGTGTTATTTGGATATTTATGCAAGTTGACCAAATGTAAAGTGAAATGAAATTGAAATTGCAAAAACTTGTATTTGGCTAGGTAATTTCGGCCAAGGCAAATGTTGTCTAAGTATATATTGTTTTTCATTTCATTTCATTCTTAACCTAATACACTTTAAAGGAAAACTCCATTAATGGAAGCAAAGGAAGCTTGTGAGAAAGAAGAAGAAATCAAAGAAAGCTTGGATTTTAGTAAGTTTTTCCAACTTGCTATTAGAAAGGAAAATGTTCCTAGCATCGCCCAACATGCGATACCGACCTATCCGAACATGAGGCCGGTAAAGTAGAAGCTCCAAAGGATGAGACCTGAGTGGGCTGAGAAAGTTAGAGAAGAAGTCAAGAAACAAATAGATGTGGGATTTCTAGAAGTGGTGAAATATCCCGAGTAGTTGGAAAACATCGTGCTAGTGCCGAAGAAAGATGGGAAGGTTAGAATGTGCGTGGATTACAGAGACCTTAACAAAGCCTGCCCAAAGGATGATTTTCCTTTACCCTATATAGATGTGCTTGTTGATAGTGCGGCTTTACCTGCCATGTACTCGTTAGCGGATGGGTTCTCAAGATATAATCAGGTCCTTATGGCTGAAGAAGACAAGCATAAGACTGCCTTTGTCACGGAGTGGGGCACATATTGCTACAAGGTGATGCCGTTTGGGCTTAAGAATGCAGGATCCACTTATCAGCGGATGGCCACCACGTTATTCCATGACTTGATGCATAAGAAGATTGAGGTATATGTGGATGACATGATGGTGAAGTCAGAGACGAGAAGCGGACACATAGAAGCATTGGAGAAGTTCATTCAGCGAGTCGACAAATACAACCTGCGACTAAATACCAAGAAGTGTGTGTTTAGAGTAACGTCAGGAAAGTTGTTAGGCCACACGGTGGGAATGAGAGGAATAGAAGTAGACTCTGAGAAGATCAATGCAATTACTGAGATGCCAGCACCGAAGACAGAGAAAGAAGTCAGAGCATTCCTCGGGAAAATTCAATACATCAGTCGGTTCATCGCCAAGTTGACATCAGTATGCGAACCTATCTTCAAATTGCTGAGGAAAGACCAGCCAATGAAATGGAATGAGTAATGCCAAGAAGCTTTCGACAAAATCAGGGAATATTTGGTGAAACCTCCTGTCTTGAAACCTCCAAGACTGGGCAAACCCTTGGTACTATATTTGGCCATTGAACCCGAAGCGATGGGGGCGATGATGGTACAAGCAGATGAGACGGAGGTAGAGCATACAGTCTATTACCTCAGTAAGAAGATGCTTCCGTATGAAGCCCGCTATCAAGAAGTAGAGAAGATCTGTTTGGCAGTAGTATGGGCATCCAGAAAATTGCGTCATTACTTCCAATCGTACAAAATCCAAGTACTAGCAAAGGAGAATCCCTTGAAGTATCTGCATTCGGTGCCTTCGCTAATAGGGAAGTTAGGCAGGTGGTTGGTATTGCTAACAGAGTTTGATGTTGAGTATCTCACTTCTAAAGTAATCAAAGGGTGAGCTGTAGCGAAGTTCTTAGCATTACAACCTATAGAAGGAGATCAATACGAGTTTGAATTCCCAGACTAGGAGATCCAGGCAATAACAGTCCAAGGATGGAAGATGTACTTCGATGGAGCAGTGAACTGTAAAGGAACCAGAATTGGAATCGTAATAGTAACCCCCGAGGGAGAAACCTTGCCCATGGCCAAGAGGTTGACGTTGGAGTAACTAACAACATGGCTGAGTATGAAGCATGTGCCTTCCGATTGACGGCATTGATAGCCCTAAAAGCTAAGAATGTGGAAGTTTACGGAGACTCGATGTTGGTAGTCCGACAGATGCAAGGAGAATGGGAATTAAAGGAAGAACGGTTGAAACCCTACTTATTCTACCTCAGGAATCTGGCACAGGCCCTCCCCGATTGTAAATTCCAGCACTTGCCGCGAGAAGAGAACCAAATGACAGACGCGTTGGCTACCCTAGCCACAACTTGGGAAAATCCGGAGAAGTTGGTGATGAGACCTCTAGTGTTAACAATAGCAAACAGACCTGTTTACGAGATAGAAATGGTATTGGAAGTAGAGGTCAATGATGGGAAACCCTGGTACTATGATATTCAGCGATACTTAGAACATGGGGAATTCCCGGAAGTTGCAAGCAGAAAGGACAGGATAGCCATCCAGAAGTTGGCTTCCCAATATGTGAGTCTGAAGGGAGAACTATACAAGAGGCAAGCGAATGGCATTCAGCTGAAGTGTTTAAGAAAAGAAGAAGCTCAGAAGGCAATGGAAGAAGTACATGCCGGAGTATGTGGACCGCACATGAATGGGGTGAATTTATCTCGCAATATAGAGAGACAATGCTTTTATTGGTCGACCATAGAAGCTGACTGCGCGCGAAGTTAGTAAACAGTGTCACGATTGCCAAGCACACGGTAACTTGAATCATCTGCCGCACACAGAGTTACACAGGCTGTCAGAGCCGTGGCATTTCTCAGCATGGGGAATTGACATGATCGGAGAAATTCGACCGCACGCATTGAATGCACATCGCTTCATAGTAGTAGCAGTAGACTACTTTTCAAAAAGGGTGGAAGCCGAGTCATTTCGCAACGTCACAGCAAAGCGGATGACAAAATTCATAGCCCGAAACATCATTTGTCGATACGGAATGCCGCATCACGTAGTAACGGAAAACGGAGTCCAGTTTCAAGGAGAAATAAAGGCAATGCTACAAAGGTACGGGATAGGACATCACAAGTCATCACCTTACAGACCGCAGGTAAATGGGGCAGTCGAGGCAGCCAATAGGACAATAAAGAAGATATTATCTAAAATGACAGAGAATTATAAAGATTGGGCTGACAATCTACCGTACGCCCTGTGGGGATACAGAACTTCTGTGAGAACAACAACGAGAGCCACGCCTTACTCTTTGGTCTACGGAATGGAAGCAGTACTGCCCGTGGAAGTTGAGATACAATCTATGCGGGTATTAGCAGAAATAGAGTTACCTGAACAGGAATGGGCTCGCAGAGATTTGAACAGTTAGCACTACTGGATGAGAAGAGAATGAAGTCCTTACATCACATGCAGATATACCAGAAGAGGTTGGCTCGAGCGTTCAATAAGAAGGTGCGTCCTACCAAGATCAGAAATGGTGATCCGATGCTTAAGTAGTCAAAGCCGTCGACGACAGACCCGAGGGAAAGTTCAGACCCAACTGGGAAGGACCCTATATAGTCCAGAAAGTAATGGGAAATGAGGTAGTAAGACTGTCAAATTTAGAAGGGAATGAGTTCACCGAGCCGATCAACGTGGATAGATTGAAGTAGTATTTTGCCTGAGGAATAGAAGACCGAGCGATCACCAAGAGGATTGGCGGAAGACCTAACCCAACTGAATAGGAAATTCATCTATGCATGTATGCATACACGTAACATATTTGCATTCTTTTATTTTTTGTGTTTTGCTTTGTATTCACAGGTTTCAAAGAAAAAAAGAAGAAAGCGGCAAATGGAAGCCAACCAGAGGTAGTAACAGTACATCGTTATCAGTTTCGGGGATAAATCCCAGGGTTAAGGCCCACATCGGTGTTAGTTTCAGGATTGAGGCCCTCATCAGTATCAGTTTCGGGGATGAGTCCCAGGGTTGAGGCCCACATCGGTGTCAGTTTCGGGGATGAGTCCCAGGGTGGAGGCCCACATCAGTATCAGTTCCGGGGATGAGTCCCAGGGTTGAGGTCCACATCAGTATAAGTTTCGGGAATGGATCCCAGGGGGCGAAACCCACATTATCAACGGTTGAAATGAAGAATTCCAGTGGAGTGAGTGAAAAAAAAAGAGAGAGATAAGTCCTTGATGGTTAGACATATGTCCAGTGATGACATTGTTTGCTGTAGGGTGGAACTTTAGAAATGATGAGTGCGATATGTGTTCTCATCCGATATTCTGAGTGGTTGATCTCGGCTAGACTCGTGAGCACTTGATTACGGGATCTTAGCAGTAGAAGCCTGAGTAGTCGGTGAGATGACTAGTTGAAGAGATGGCGGATCAGTGAATGATCGTTTGCCTAAATATCCATCCTGGTTTACTTATGTTACGATATGTGATATGGTTGGAAACAAAGAAAAAAAGTCTCTGAAAGAAAATGAAAAAATAGATCACCTATAACCGATAAGCGTGAAGCTACCCATGGGCGAGTATTAGGACCACCATGAGGAGAAATGCTACCTTAAAAGATAGGTGTGTCGAAAGAAAGAAAAGAGAAAGAAAGAAAAAGAAAAAGAAAAAAAGAAGTTCAAAATGAAAAGAAATAAAAGAAAGAGACGAAAGAAAGAAGAAGAAGACCATATCATGTTGAGTACGAGGGAGTAATCACAGATTATGATCAAGACATCTAGGTTGGTTAGTCCCACTGATCTAATTCTCCGAGACAAGATCATGGAATTGGCTTACTTAGGACTAAGCTGCGAAAGAACATTGGCACACACACTGGGAGTCCAGTTCAGATCACTCGCTCCGACGGTCGGATTTGAGCGTATCAAGTACTTTGAAGGTTCTCTGGTTTCGACATGAAGCATCCTTTGAGGACGAAAATATGTTTAGCTATCGGGATTATCTCGTGAAAAGTAGTATTTATGAAAGCAGCAAAAGAACAGAAAGATGGATCAAGTCTGGGGGTGACCAGCCCACCATTTTCTCATACAGCGCGGTTCGGGGATGAACCACCATCAGTATCAGTTTTTGGGATGAGTCCCCGGGTTGAATCCCACACATCAGCGGTAGTTTTTTGGATGAGTCCCAGGGTTGAGGCCCACATCATCAGTAGTTTTGGGGATGCGTCCCAGGGTCGAGGCCCATGCAACTGTGACACCTCGGTTATGGGGTTTAGCATGCCGGGTATGGAGACACAACCGTGACGCCTCGGGTATGGGGTTTAGCATGCCGGGTATGGCACTCCGGTTATGGAGACACAACCATGACGCCTCGGGTATGGGGTTAGCATGCCGGGTATGGCACTCCGGGTATGGAGACACAATCATGATGCCTCGGGTATGGGGTTTAGCATGCCAGGTATGACACTCCGGGTATAGAGACACATCATGATGCCTCGGGTATGGGGTTTAGCATGCCAGGTATGACACTCTGGTATAGAGACACAACCGCGACACCTCGGGTATGAGGTTTAGCATGCCGGGTATGGCACTCTGGGTATGGAGACACAACCGTGATACCTCGGGTCTGGGTTTAGCATGTCTGGTATGGCACTCTGGGTATGGAGACACAACCGCGACGCCTCGGGTATGGGGTTTAACATGCCGGGTATGGCACTCCGGGTATGGAGATACAACCGCGACACCTTGGGTATGGGGTTTAGCATGCCGGGTATGGCACAACCAGATCAACTCAGTTCGAAGCAACAGGCAAGTCAAGTAGCAGCTGGTGAGCCAGGTAAGTAAAAATGCATGCATAACTTTGATAGGATTGTCGTTGTCACACACTGCACAAGTCCCATCAAAGTGGGGGTGACTGTAGGCACTGTATTTTTGCATATAAGTCCCGATGATGAGCCTCGTACGAAAGCACTACTCTTTAAGTTGTGGAAGTAGCGGGAAACAGACGTCGGAATGGAAAAGTCAGAAATTGATACCTTGTTGGATTTAATTCGTTTGCTTAGCTTCGGGTTTGCTCGTTAGGCCTCTGTTTTAAAACTTATCCTTGGCCCAAAAACCCCCGCAAATCACACACCAAGCCCACACATCACCAAGCCACACACCAAGCCCACCAAAGATCCCAAGTACACGCCCAAGAAGACCAATTCCACGCCCATCTCCTTCCAAAATAACAAACCCACACATTAAACACATGTTGTAATTAAACCAAATCACCTTCCTAAATTAAAAGGTTCAAATTAAATTCCATAAACTATATTCCTAATTAAATTAAATCCCTTTCCTAAACTAAATAAAATAAAATAAAATCACATCAAATTACCTTCCTAAATTGAAGAGATCTTTTCCTTATGATACACAAATTAAATATCCCTCATAATTACACAATATTCTTTCCCTATTCACATAAGGACAACCCCAACCCTTGCCTATAAAAAGAAGCCTAAACCCAACTCTTGGAGGCCCTAGCTCATTCTCACGTCCACTCAAAAAAAAAGGAATAAACCCTAATATTCACGGCCTCCTTCTCTGTCACCATAAGCAAACTCACACACTCGCCATCCTCATTCACGCATACCACATCAACACCACAATACCCTTCACGTTGAAGGCAATTCACGTACCCTTCAAATTAGCCTCTACTTCAAGCCTCTGACTCAACAAATCAACCTCCACTTCATGCAAAAAATACACCACAAATCAGCCACTCTTTAACCGCAAAACCAGCCCTAAACTTCACCTAGAATTCACGCCAAAACAGCAAAAAAAATCAGCTCTAAACAGTCCCCTAAACACCGGAAACTGCAACCAAACTGCACCCTGAAACTACCGAAAATCAGCCTAGAAACTACCCAAATAACCGCACAAATAGCAGCCCCAATACACCTCTATTACCACAAAACAGTTAGCCAAAACAGTCCCCAATTACTGCAAAAATAGTGACAAAAACAACCGCAGCAAAATAAAGGAAACAGCAGCCCAAAACAGCGAGGCAATGAAGGAAAACAACGAACCAGTAAATCGGAAAAGTTGCGGAGCATCAACCCTTCCCACAACCGTGTAAAGCGCTTCCAACAGACGACTTAAGAGGTTAGACCTGAGGGCACCTTTTTATTTATTCCCGTACTTTCTTTCTGTTAGTTATTATTATTTCTTCGCATGCTTATTATAGTTTCATGTAAGTTGTGGCCATGGGATGAATGAAATATGTGTTATCTCTTGCGGTATATCGGATGGAAACCCGGACGTAAATTCCGTAACCGAATCCGAATGGACGGTAGTGCGGTCTGCACTCGGGATACAATGCCACGTACCACTTGAGAGACGCACATATTTCGTGTCATCCGATCTTATGTATATTTGTTGTTTATTAGAAATAATATGTTACTTTTATGCATGATTAGGTTGTTTAGTGTGTTATTTTTTATGCATGATAGGTTGATTATTTCCAAGCATGATTTAGTTATTTCTTTTGCATTAGGAACTTGATTAAGTCTCTTCTACGTTTTTGTTTAGATTATTATTTATTTACATGGCCATGCTTAGCGATTTAATGTATGTATGAGATTGCGTGCTTTCCGTTATTCCGACTTACTTTTATGCATGCAAACTTAGATATAGGTAGTATGCAAACTTAGATGTAGGTTGTTGTTGCGTAGACTCGGTTATATTATTACATAAATCTGTTCATTACAAGTGGCATAAGTAAGGGACCATTCTGATCCCAATGGTTTGAGGTTTTCCCTTGCGAGGGGTGAGTGCGGCCTTAAATCATTTTCCCAGTTCACACTGGGTGGCGACTCTATTTTATTTCTCCGGTTTAGTTCCTCCGTGAGCTACTCCGTAATCCCGACTAGGCCGCGAGCTTGGAACAGCGTCGCCAATTTCTGTGTCCTACACCAGCGTCGGTCCGTTCTTCGGTATATGTCTCCCTAATATTAGTAAAAATATATTTTTGGTCTCATGCAAAACAATTCTAATTTTTATTTTAATAAAATTATTAATTTATGGTCTCAGGCTCTCAGCATATCAACTATATTAGTATTTATATCAAAGTTAAAAATAATTTTTCAATATATTTCATCTTATTTTAATGAAATTATTAATTTATAGTATTCATATAAACTATATAATGTCCCCAATGGACGTTTCTTGGTGGTGTAAGGCTCAGGATCTCATCTTGAGGTCCCGGGTTCGAATCCAAAGAGTGTGTTTCTTGTAAAAGCCTGAGTGTAACACCCGGTAATCCAAACGACTTATACTTTATCAGAGGTCGACGACTATTATGTTATCAGAGGCATGATGCATGATGTAAATCATGTTCAAACATGTATGTGCTCATGGAAGGACTTTTTGGACATTTAGTAAAATCCTCGCAGTTCCGATACGAAATTCATTCCAAGATTAAATCCAGACAGACTGTGATATTTGGGCTGTAACTTTTTCATAAGATCTCTGATTTTTGTGAACTTTATATCGTCGAAACTCTAATACCGAGACCTACAACTTCTGCGTTGGACATAATTTCAAATTCAAACTAAATGTAAGTCAAAAATCATGATTAACATAACTGCTATAATGAATTTCGAGAATAGACTAGAATTGGGTGAGGTGGCACATTCCTAGCCACTCATCTCATAACAAAATTACCACATCTTTTTATAAAAAGGGCACTATTTTCTCATCCTTTTGAAGACCAAAAAATGTGAGCCATGGAACTCCAAAGGTTCCCCAAATTTTTTTCAACTTCATGAAATTTTGGAGGAATGTTAGGTGAATTTCCAAGCTATTCTTGGTCAAGTAAGTCCCATTTTCTTCTTTCTTCTCCTTATTTAAGATAATAAACATCCATTCTTCACTTACATGTTCACACTTAGGAACCTTAAGAATTGGGGCTTTGTGATTTGGGAAATGTGAGCATAATCCAAGCATCAATACATGTTTATGAGGTTGATTAGAGTAGATTGTGCTTAAGTTTTGGTTAAACTAATATTAGGGTATAAAGGGGCATGAGGGTCGATTTTCACCTATTTAAAAGGGTGGTTGTTCTTATTTCTATTGATGATTAAATGATGTCAGTTCAAGTGTTGAATTGATGTTTAGGCATGATTCTAGTTTTGTTAAGTTGTAAAGTTCAAGTGGAAAGATAGACCCTTGGTCAAATCTTGATGTAAGTGCAGGGGATTGATTTTTGTGGTTTTAGATAATAAGTGATGAAGGTGTTGGATTTTTACTTGGGGAATTGGATATGAAGAAATGATTGTTGTCCTGAAATCAGGATAGCATTGTGACGCGTATGGCTAGCGTCGTGACGCCGAGCTTTGAGATTCCCTCTTTTATAGTTTTGGACGTGAGGGCGTCGTGACGCTGTAGTATCGAGTCGCGACATAAGAGAAACTTCCCGACGCCCAACCCCTTGCGTCGCGACGCGAATCTTGAAATATTTTCTTCCTCGGTCTGTTGGTATGAGCGTGGTGACTTGTCATGCCTGGCGTCGCGATGTGTGACTTATTCAGGATAAAATTTTAGTTGTTTTCAATTTTATCCTAGCTTGATAAATGTGTTGGACAATTATGACCCATAGCGTCACTATTTGTATAGATCATGGTGTTGTTGTACAAATAACTATGTGACAAATGAGATTGCTCTCTTATCATTTGTGATTAGATCACTATGATGTATAAATGATATGAGTCCATGTGATTTGTTCCTGGAATGAGAAGATATGAGACAGTATCAATCCACGGAGGATAAATCGTTAAATATCCCAAGTCAGAGTATTATCGAGATTGGACATCGATAAATGCGTAAAAGACTAGTATTACACTTGTGCGTGTTGTAAGGGCACAACGGCATAATTCTCATATATTTGGGTGTAGGATACTCATGCAAGTGTAATAGGAGGTTGTGTTTTACCGATGGTATGGGAAACAGCTTCGCTCTGGATAGACCCCCTCGGAATTCCATTGGTAGTATGACTATGTCTCTATGGAAATCTTAAATTTGGGTTGGTGTATTTGGTCTTAACCTGAGACTTGCACCGCTAATACTTGCGACAATCAATATACTTTGGTTTTAGTGGTCCAGGGCTTTAACAGGTTCTGTGTACGCCTCTGCTGGGTATATTGAGAATCGTACTGTGTTGGGTGTGATGTCAAGACGGAAGTATCACTCCAGTCATATGGAGATGATGATCGCGCAGGGATACAAAACTGGTTCTCTAAAGGGTTGCAACCATCGGGATAATATGACTTGGTCATGATTATCCGATAATAAAGGGACTAGTTGCTAGTGATCCGATATATGCTTCGTACGGGGCAGACACTGTACCAGCCCCAGGCCTTGCATGTCATCATCCGATACTGGATCGAAATACGCAATACTACGTATACTACGCCTGATATAGATCGCTTATTCCTGTAAGCATGTTTCTGGAGAATTGGGTAGGCATGGCGCTTTGCTAGAAGCCAACCTTGTCTTGTAAATCGGTACAAACGTAGTACTAAGTACTTACGTGTTCGGATAGTTTGACGACCGAATTTACTGCCAACATATCTGGGGATCTCATGGGTCGCTTCCCGAAGATTCACCGATGACGTATGACTCGCACTTTATTAATCTGGGATTAATTAGACGGGAGAGAAAATTAATCTGGGATTAATTACCGAGATATTTTATCTGGGATAAAATATCAATTAAAGAGAGAAAATGATTAATTTGGAATTAATCGGTAAAATAATATATTCGTTATATTATACGAAATTGGATTTTGACGCAGAATTAAAATTAGATTTTAATTCGGACGAACGAGTTAATTTAGAATTAATTCATTAGCGACGTGAATATTGATTTTGCTAGGCATAATCATTTAATTACGTCGCAACGAAAAATTAGTTAATTTGGAATTAGCGAACCCGAGCCCGGGAGTGTTTGCGAGCGCATTCACATTTCAAATTCGAGTGCGACATGCAATTCACATCAAGCGTCAAATCGCTAGTCGCATCAAGCATTAAATCATAAGTCACTTTGAGTGATTGACAACATGTCACTTATGATTGATGTGAGTTGGTGGATAGCGTTTAATGCCATTTTGGAGCCAAATTTGTGTTGACTTTTTGAAAGCTTTTTCAAAAATTTGGTATATGTTTTATTTATTGATTTTTGGAAAATCAATTTAAGATAACACATCCAACTCTCTCTCTTTCTTTCTCTTATTCTCTCTCACGACCATTTGGGCTGTTCTTCACTGGTTTGCTCACTGCCGTGAGCTAGGAGGAAGCAATTTAGTGATTTTGTTGCAAAATCACCAGTGCTAGCACACATCGGAGTCGTCCGTAGGTGATAGGGAAACCCACCCGTGAGCTTGTGATCATTTCATCACAAAGCTTGGAGCTTTAAAGACATCAATGGCGGATTCTTGGAGGACAGTAGCAGCTCACTGCCGAGCATGACAGAGGGCAGAAACTTGAATTTTTGTTGTCCACCGCGTCGCTCAACCGAACGATGTAAGTATTCCGCAACTTCCTCGATTGTATTCATACATGTTTAATGCTTATTATTCGATCCTCGGGACCGTAGAACTCCAACAATGGTATCAGAGCGGAGTAAAAGCATGAAATTTGACTTAGGGTTAAAATTTGGGTAAATTGATTTTGAGCATGATTTAGTTAAATTGTTTGATTGAATATGTTTAAATGATGTTTAATTGAAGATTGATTGGATCAATTTCAAGAAATTGTGTTTGGAACATTTTTCCCCAAAATTGGAAGGCTTGGCCAAATCCTACATGAACCCTAATTGTCTTGGATTTTGATTTTTGATTCATTGGATGAGTTGGAATCATGTTGGGAATATTGATTTAATGTTGAATTGGATTTAATTGGATTGAATTTGATTTGGACTTAAAATCCCCTCCATTGCCGAGACTTAAAGAAGCATGAATGGGTTTGATTTTTGGTAAAATATGTTGGACATGTTTTGTTGTTGATAAGCATGATTAATTGTACAAATTTGTGTTTTGGAAATATTGATTTGGGTAATTAATTATGTAATACACTTTAGTTTAATTAAATATGAAATTTGGAATTTTGTGTTTAATTAAATGGGCTTAAATTGGATTTGGGCTTGTAATGTTGTAAATGGGCTTATTGGGCTTGGTTGTACCAAGTTGGGTTTAGGCTAAATTGTTTAGATCCAATTGGGCCCAAAACCGCTTCCATAAAGCCCAAATGCGACTAATTGACCTTAATAAATTTAATTGGGCCTAATGGGCCTAAATTGATTTATAGGCTTATGGGGTTACTCTTGATTGGACTTTGGTTATTGGGTTTGACCCGAGTTGACAAAAATTCCACGCTTTAAGAAATTAATTAAAAGCCCATTGGACTTTAATTAAATTAACGTTGGACGTTAATCGGGCTTTGAGACCCGTAACGATTAAATTTGGAATTTAAATCATAAAGGTTTATTAATAAAGTGTAATATTTAATTTAGAATTAAATAGCGAATTAGTATTAAATACAAATTGAATTGGATTTAATTTTGTAGTTTAATTTAATTCGAGAATTCGTACTTCGAGTACTTATTCGCAAAATGAGTTTGACTCGAGCAAAATCAAATCGTTGTTTGAACATTGGATGATCACTAATTATCAGATTAATTAATTGGATTAGATTGATTGATAACATGCTTGTGTGAATACATGGTTGCGATGCATGAATAATGTATATCAGATGGATATTAGTTGGGTGGGGCAATTTTAGAAATTGTTGTAATAAATTTAGAATTTATTAATTGGACCTGCGTGTCCAGCCTATTACCTTCATACTCTTTGTATTCTCTTCTCACATATTCCCCTCAATGTAAATGAGGTTTCTTTAGAAGTGTAGTGTAACGGGTAGAAGTAAATACTTTTGCTAGCGGGAGAGAGGAAAGGGAGAGATTTGATCTAGGATCAATATGTAAAGTATCCATCCACATATCATTATTATTTTATTATACGCGCTTTATTATGTATTTAGAATGCATGTTTAAGGGTGTATGATGATGAGGCCTTAACAAAGATAATAAATTGGTTGCCAATTTGCATGCGAAAAACCCTCACAAAATATTAAGTGTTTTTCCTTCCATTGAGTGATTCTTACTCAAGATCCAAGCTGGCATTGGTTTGTTGGCCAAAGTCAAGACCTTTGTCCGTTGAGGATGTGTTTGAATCACGAGCTTTGTTCCATATCGATGTCTTGTCCAAGTCGTGATTTGTTGGCCAAAGTCAAGATCACTTCTTGTCCATCGACATTGATTACGAAGCTTTCCATGGTCAATGGGTCAGGCTTGACTGGGATCACTAAGTTTGTTGTGCCAAAGCCAAGGCTTAGTTGATTCAGAGGAAAAAGGTTAGGTAATATATTGGATATATTGGCATATATAAGATATATGTTTCGGACTTGGATGTCCCCCTACTGGATCTAGGAATTGGATTGGATCCAATTGATCTTAGAGATCTACCTAGTTAATTATCATACAATTTGTTGGCCAAAGTCAAGATTGTGTGATATTTAACGGGATCCTAGCCCACTTGGAAACACGGTTCCCGAGTACTCGACAGAGGGTTAGAGGCTCGCGAAAAATAGTGGGAGGCAAGAATTGAATTTGCAATATTCGTTTAATTACTTGCCATACGCGCTCAAACGATATCATTCGTCAAATAAATTAAATGTTAGTTGGACTAATATTTAAAACGTTGTTTTATAAAACAGTTGGACTGTATTCAAACAATTTAAAGTATAGTTGATTAATATAGTTGGACTATAATAATCATTATATTTAATAGTACCTAAATCGTTGATTAAATAGTTAGACTATTAAAATCAAGAAAATTGAAATATTGAAATTTAAAACATAATCCTAGGGAAAATGTATTTAAATGGTTTAATTTTCAAATTGGGAATAAAGTTTCAGGATGGTCCTGGAAAATAATAAGTTGCATTATTTGATAAAATAACATATTAGGCCTAAGCCCGGAGTTAAGCAAATAGTAGAGTATGATCTTTGGAAGATTCATGTGATGATAACTTTAGTGTTTAATCCATTAAGCTTGCCACATAGATTCCTTAATTTCTTAATCAGAACTAAGGATTAGACCCTTAAAGTATGATAATGAAATTGAAGGATCTTCATAAATCTATATTTAGATTTTAGAAGTACTAAATTGCAATTAATAACTCTCGGAGAGTTAATGACTATTCTCAAGGAGATAAAGTCAAAGTTTGCAATTAGGCAAGTAGCGCAAGGCGCACCTTACTTCGATATTCTAGAAGGCCTAGTTTGGCCGAAGGCTTCTGGAATGTAAAAAGGGCAAAAGAAAAATCATTATAGTCTTCTAGAAGATAAATGACATATCCTAAAATGTCTGCCTAAATTGTGGCAAACGGGATCGCGGAAGCGTGACTGCCGTTTGAACAAAGCAGACATGAAGAATTGAAGACGAGCAAGGCTCTGACTTCAAATATGTTTGTCATAAATATGTTCACTACTAGTATTAAAATTGGATTTTAAATACTTAGTGTGATACATATATATGCTTGATGTTCAGACTCTGCTATGAGCAGGATACTGACTTCAATTGAGATTACTCTGCGAATTGAAAACGGGACGAAAGTCGCTGTTTTAACCGTAGATACCTAAGTTTAGGAACTACCCTCGGGTGTGTACCTAAACTTGGAAACTGTTATTATGTAACTAGTTTGACTAGAGACATAATCTCTATATCAGTGTATAACCCGCTGCGGGTGAACCTTTATATTCTATAACACTAAAGTGTTTTATTATATAAAGATGATATTGAGGTAAACACGTTAGATGTGAATAACAGAATTTATATTTTGAATATAAATAAATCTCAAATATATAATATGAAAAATAAATAGCTCAAACTGATTTGATCAGAAGAAACCTATGTGGCATTGTTGTCTCTGGGACACAATCTAAACAAGAATTGTATATCCACACTTTTGAAGAGTGGTACTAGGACTGTTTTGATTCCATTCAAATAAAGTCTACGAATCTAGTTTATTGGGCAAAGTGCCTAAAACACATTTACTTGGTAAAAGTGAAAATGCCACTGATCTGTTAGCCCTAGTTCATAGTGAAGCAAGTGGGCCCATGTCTAGCTAGGCTAGAGGTGGATATGAATATTTCGTGACCTTTATGGATGTGGCATCGCGTTATGGTTATGTGTTTCTTTTGAAACACAAATCGGAAACTTGTAAGTTTCGACGCGAAGTAGACAAACAGATCGGCTAAAGTATTAAATCATCACGATTAGACTACGATGAAAATACTTGAGCAGTAAGTTTCTTAAATACTTGAAAGATTATAGTATTCTTTCTAAGAGGACTCCTCCCGAAACACGTCAATTTGACGGTGTGTCCGAACAGATAAACCGAATTTTGTTGGACATAATAAGGATAAGCTTTAAACAGTGCAGAACTTATTTAGAATAAGGTTCCATAAAAATCTATTTGACAGATTTCATATTAGATATGAACGAGAAAGAAACCGGGTTTCTCATTCCTGAAAATTTGGGAATGCTGGGCATATGTTTGGATGATACCAAACTAGAACCCAAATTGGATAAGTGCCAATTGTAGGTTATCTTAGGGATACCAAAGTATAGTACTTATACAACTCACAAGAGAACAATTTAATTGTTGCTCGCCATGCGGTTTTCCTAAGAGGAATACATATATGCAGTGGTAAGTGGAAGGATAGTAAAACTCGATGAAAATCGAAATGATACTATTCCAGGCACCGAATCTTAATGGAACACAAATAGTTCATCAAGGATGAAACTATACTATTAATCTTCGAATACACAAGAATCGCGTAAGTCGGAGAGAGTCAGAAAACAACCTGGGGTATGAGTTTCTGATCTCACCTCATAAAGATGCCAATCTTATTGAGGAACACCAACTGACTACGTATGAGGAAGTGATACAAGGTATCGACTCCCTATTATGGCAAATTTCCATGAATCCGAAGTGGATTCCATGTATATCAACTATGTGGGACACTAGTTGTTGTACCGCAAGGCATTGTGCCTATTGGTACTATATAAGTCTTCAAGGAAGACATACATGGATGACAATATACCAACATATAAGCTAGGCTTTTAGCGGAAAGGTATCGTTATCAACATTGTGTTGATTACGATTCAACCTTTTACCTGTTGCCATGGTAAATCCATTTGGATAATGCTTGCTAATGCTGCATGTTTCATTTATGAAATATGACAGCTGAACGGGAAATCGCTTTCCTTAAACGGAAACCTTTAGGAGGATGTTTACAACATCATGTCGGTTTTGTCGTACCATAACAAGCAAACAAGGTTTGCAGGTTATTCGATCCATGTTTGGATTGAAGCAGGTGTTACGTTCTTGGAATTATCGTTTTGATGTAATCATAATGGTTTATGATTTAATTCAAAACGAAAATGATTCTTGTGTATATAAGAGGGTTAGTGGGAGCGCACTGACAGTGGCTGTCCTATAAATAATGATAATATGTCATTTCTTGGAAATGATATTCCCATAATAAAATCGGCGAAAGCTTGGCTTTCATAAAAAACTCTCCGAGAACTCGTACATTGAAAAATGTACGTGACCTGGTGTCTCATACGCTTTGAGCATATGGATTCACAATCAGACCAATCCATGTGATAGTCACTGGATTGATGTTAAGAACATCCTTTAGTATCTTAGAGAACTAAGAATGTTGTCTAAACTATGGAGAATGAGAACTTGAGTGACTAGTCACCATTGCAAATTCCCTAACCGATAAAGACGACTATAAGTCACAAAACGGTACTATACAGTTTGAATAACGGAACAGTGAGCTGGAAATCTTCCAAGCAAGATACTGTTACCGAATAAACAACAAATGCGGGTTATTGCTGCAACTGAGGCAGCAATAGAAGCCATTTGGGTCGATAATAAATCTAATTAGATTAGATATAGTTCTGTTAGCAGCTGAGCTAGGCTCCAGCACAGGCTAAAGAATTAAATGGTCTCATCAACGATCCAGATACATACTTCGACTATTCATCTGATTCTTTCGGATCATACATCGTGGCGATGTAATGATCATATAAATCGCATCAGATGATATCATGCAAATCCGCTGACGAAAGCCTTTTCTTAACAGTTTGAGCCAATAGTTCATAGTTCGGGTGTTAGACACTCGAGTGACTGGCTATAGGCCAAGTGGGAGATTGTTGGACAATTATGACCCATAGCGTCACTATTTGTACAGATCATGGTGTTGTTGTACAAATTAACTATGTGACAAAGGAGATTGCTCTCTTATCATTTGTGATTAGATCACCATGAATGTATAAATGATAGGAGGTCCCCTGTGATTTGTTCTTGATTGAGAAGATATGAGACAGTATCAATCCACGAAGGATAATTCGTTAAATATCCCTAGTCAGAGTATTATCGAGATTGGACATCGATAAATGTGTAAAAGACTAGTCTTGTGCGTGTTGTGAGGGCACAACAGAATAGTTCTCATATATTTGGGTATAGGATACTCATGCAAGTGTAATAGGAGGTTGTTTTTTACCGATGGTACGGGAAATAGCTTCGTTCTGGATAGACCCCTCGGAATTCCATTGGTAGTATGACTATGTGTCTTTCGAAATCCGAAATCAGGGTAGGTGTATTTGGTCTTAACCTGAGACTTGCACCGCTAATACTTGCGACAATCAATATACTTTGGTTTTGGTCGTCCAGGGCTTTAACATGTTCTGTGTGTTGGACAATTATGACCCATAGCGTCACTATTTGTACAGATCACGGTGTTGTTGTACAAATTAACTATGTGACAAGGAGATTGTACTCTCATCATTTGTGATTAGATCACCTTAGATGTATAAATGAAGAGAGGTCCCTATGATTAGTTCCTGGACTGAGAATGATATGAGACAGTATCAATCCCCGAAGGATTAATCATTAAATATCCATAGTCGTAGTATTATCAAGACAGGACATCGATAATGCGGAATAGGCTAGTATTGCACTTGTGCGCGTTGTGAGGGCACAACGACATAGTTCTCATATATATAAGTATAGGATACTTATGCAAGTGCGATAGGAGGTTGTGTTTCACCGATGGTACGGGAAACAGCTTCGCTCTGGATAGACCCCTCGGAATCCCATTGGTATTATGACTATGGTCTATGGGAGGCCGAAATCAAGGTAGGGTGTATAGTCTTAACCTGAGACTTGCATCGCTAATACTTACGATAATCGATAGACTTTGGTCTTGGTGGTACACAGGCTTTTAACCGGTTCTGCGTACACCACTTCTGGGTTTATCAGAGAGTCGTAGTGTATTGGGTGTGATGTCGAGACAGAAGTATCACTCCAGTCATAGTGGAGATGATGTCACACAGGATACGGTATTAGTGCTCTTAAGTGCTGGCCGGCCATCGGGATATTATGACAAGGTCATGTATATCCGATTATAGAGACTAGTTACCAGACATTCGACATGTGCTTCGGACGGGGCAGACATTTATCCAGCCCCAGCCCTAGCACGTGACTATCCGATACTGGGCTGATATACAAAATACTACGGTATACTACACTTGATACAGATCTATATATTCCTGTAAGAATATTTCTGGAGAATTGCGTAGGCATGGCGCTTTGCTAGAAGCCAACCTTGTCTTGTAAATCGGTATAAACGTAGTACGAGGTACTTACGTGTTCGGATAGTCCGACGACCGTATTTACTGCCAACATATCCGGAGATCTCATGGGTCGCTTCCTGAAGATTCACCGATGACATATAACTCGCACTTAATTAATCTGGGATTAATTAGAAGAGAGAGAAAAAATTAATCTGGGATTAATCACGGAGATATTTTATCTGGGATAAAATATTAATTAAAGAGAGAGAACGATTAATTTGGAATTAATCGATAAAATAATATATTTGATATATTATTAGAAATTGGATTTTGACGCGGAATTGAAATTAGATTTTAATTCGGGCGAACGAATTAATTTAGAATTAATTCGTTAGCGACATGAATAGTGATTTCGCTAGGCGTAATCATTTAATTACGACGCGACGGAAAATTCGTTAATTTGGAATTAGGAGTAACCCGAGCCCGGATTATTTGCGAGCGCATTCGCATTTCGAATTCGAGTGCGGCACGCAAGTCAAATCATGCGTCAAATCGCAAGTCACATCAAGCGTCAAATCAAATGTCACTTTGAGTGATGTGACAAGTTGTCATTTGATTTGAGTGATTGATGTGGTAGTTGAAAAGCATTAATGCTTTTGCTTTTAACTCTTTTTTTGAAAAAATGAAAAAGTGGTATATGGCTTTAATATTTTGGAAATATAAAAGCATTTTTC